>VWPW01032577.1:689301-759740 GCA_013389825.1 Crypturellus undulatus | reverse complement strand
GACGGGACGGGACGGGACGGGGGTCCCGCTCCGGCCGCTCCCCGGTGCCGCGGCCCCCCTCGCGCTCGGGCAGCGCCGCCTCCCGCGGGTCGCTCTGGGGCTCTGCGAGGATGGAGGCGCCAGGGCCCCGCTCCAGGGATCAGCCCCCTCGGGAGGAGGAGGGAAAAAAAACTCTTTTTTTTTTTTTTATGAAGTCATTTCCCTGCATTTCAGCTGTCTCCTGTTGCCTCTCCGCCTGTCACTGGTCACCACGGAGAAGAGCCTGGCACCATCTTCCTTCCTCCCGCACTGGGTATTATTTACACACATTACTAACACACACACACCCCGTCCACATCCACCTGCGCAGAGCAGGCAGCTGCCACCGCCGTACGACGAAACGCCACCAGCAACGGGCTCGATACCCGCCGCTGCCCCCAGCCCACGGAGCTGCCCCCGGCTGCACGCTCTGAGCAGCCCCCACGTAGCCCCTGCTTCCCCAGGCTGGTTACCCGTGCGCTCCACGGAGTGTCCGCCGTGCCCTCCTCGGGGTCACGGCGGTGGCCAAGCCCACCAGCACACAAGGGGCCCTGTCCTGATGCCCCTTGAGCGCCTCTTCGTTCATCCAGTCGTGCTTGCTCCAGCGGTTCCGTAAAGGTTTCGTGGTGAGATGCCCGGGAAAGCTGGGCTGCCTGTAGGATTGCTGGACCCGACAACCCAGAAGACATAAGATGTCGTAACCCTTTCCTTTGTAGATTAAGACCACCTTCTACCAGGCTGAGCTCCAGGCTGCACCAAAACCCAGTTTAGCTCATGCCCACTAAACTTTCCTCAGTTACAACGTGTAGTCATATTTCTTCATTTTCTCACAACCTATATTAAGATCTACACCTCAAGGATGCCTTTTCTAAGCATTCTTATTATCAGCATGCCAGCTTCAGTAGTAAATTTTTCATAAGGGAGGTATTAAGAATAGTTCAGAGTCCCTATATAAGGTTTTTCTTAAACCACTATAAAAATTTGTATTGCTTATGATATGGACTACTGATGGTGTTTCAGTTATTTGCCTTTATTTTTCATAATTTTGGAAAGTTTGAGCATTCTTCATAAACTTTCATAGGTTTCTAGCAATGTTATTTGAATGAATAGAAAGATCTCTTGCAATTATTATTTTTTTTTAATTCCTAAATAACTGTAATGTAACCTCGTAACATACGTAGCATATTTATTACCATTCCTTAATCTAATGAAGCATCTACAACTTTTATATGTTGCATTGTGCACTATGACGTTTTTTCTGAGATTTTTGAATGACAGACTTCATTGTGTTGCTCGTTCATTTGTTTTATTTTTAATGTCACTTCAGCATACATAATCTGGCTCTTAAAGGCAGAGTGAACACACTCTGGAGTGTGTGTTCAGTTTGGAAGCTTTACTTTTGTACCCAGAGGAAGAAACTCTGCATGAGGAGAACGTTTGCTGACCTGGAGGACTATGACAGTGAATGGTTTATGGCCACATTAGTACAAGCCCAATGATGCTCAAGAATTTTTGGTGTTCCTCATGCATCAACAACAGGTCCTTAATTTCAGCCTTTCCACTGTAGGAAGATTGCAGTAGACATCCACAGGCAATTTAATTTTGAATTTGCCAAGTTTTAGTGCCATTCTTCTACTTTCTCAGAATCACTATAAGATTAGCATCCCTTGTTCATAGCAGACTTTGCACAACAGCATTCCTGAGTTTCTTGCTCAGCTCAGCTAGCTAGACTACACAAGATTTCCTGCCTTATTCACTGCTCCAGAAAACCTTTGTCTCCTTTCCTGTCCTTCAGGAGCTGTTTTGCTGGCAGTGCCCTGAATCCCACTATGATTTACCTGCACTCTTGGTGGTATTAACAATAGTTCTACAGTGCAGAATTTACTGTTTTGTTTGCCTTTTGCCTAGAGGCCAAAGATCAACCTCAAAGATCAGAGGCCAAACTTATTCAGACTCCGTTGTCATACTCCCCTACTAGCATCCCAGATCCAAGCACCACGTATGCAGACCTTAGCACCCACAATAAAAATCAGCAAGATATTATAATATTTTCCATAGGAACTCCCTCATCAGCCACAAGCCACATGTAGCCCAAAGAAGTGGTGTGTCCAGAAACTGTTTCTGTATGTCCACAGGCATATTCTCTGCTTTTCCTAAGGACAACGGCCAGACCTCTGTGGACACATCAAGCAAAGAAAATAGTTGGCAAAAATATCTGGCACAGTCTCTTTCCGAAGTGTTTCTTCTCTAGGTAGTGGAAAAACATTCCACTTTTAGAAATATGCTTTATTCAGGTCTTAACCAAAAAAAAAAAGAAAAAAAAAAGTGGTCTTGACCAGCATATGTACCCTCATTTTTGGTTTTTTTTTTGTTTTTTTTTTTTTCAGCTTGACCTCTGATATCCAGAACAGGAAAGGTCCTTCTCTTAGATTTATGCTTCCGGAAAAGCACAAGAGTATTTGCATCCCTAAAGAGCAGGCACCCACAGCGCCACTCTGTGCTCTGTCAAAAGTTACCTGGTCTCCTTGGAGAAGTTCTCAAAACCTTCCTTTTTTTGTTAGGGTTCCCATTCATCTCCTTCAAGGAATATGCTGCCTTGAGGAGATGCAGGACTTGGCTCATTTTTAACTCAGTTTTTGCCTTGCTTTTACTGCAAGTTTTATATTTTCAGACTTGCTGAGTAGTTTATTGCAAGATAGTTTTCACCAGATTCTTGTCATGATCTGGCATCATCCCAGTGATTTGACTAATCCCAAAATGCAAAACTGGCCATTCAGCCATAGGTTGGTCATAAACTCTATGGTATGTTGACTTCTTTAGCATTGTTCATTTAAAAATACATCCTTTCATTCATTTTTATACAGTGCAAAACATCACAATTTATGCAGCGCTTCACAACCAGTTTTTCTTCAGAAGTAAGGTTAGCTTTTCCTCTCTTTTTCCCCCCCAACAGGGCTCTGTTTCTCATAAATAAGTTAAGCACTTTTACCCGTGTTTTCAGGGAACACTTTATTTCCCATAGCTTCTATTTGCTTCCACCTCTAGTCCTTAGATCCTGATAGGTTTGACCCTGATGGGCCAAAGATCCTAGCTGAATGCAAAAAAATCTGTAAGGTTCCTTGCCTTCTGTTCTCTGTGGATTAAATCCTTTGTCCAAGAAAGGAGTCAGATAGAGAGAGTCCTGAAGACACCAGCCTTTTCAGTAAGTTACCTTCACAGAATTTGAAAGGGTGCCTCTGTAGTGCCTTCGTCCAAATTTTGCATCTCTCCTTGTTCTGCCCTGGCCTCCTCCATCTCTGCAGCAAAGCCCACACACAAATATGCAATGGAAAGGAGATCATAGATGAAAAAATGAACGGAGCAAAACAAAGTATACTCCTGTTTTTCCAACTGGCTAGCAAAATTCTTCAGAAATTTTCTTCAGATTTAAGTCTAGAGGACTACAGTAAAATGGTTGCTTACTCAGAAAATATGTGAATATGCAAAATAAGCTCAGTCAAGAAGTGATTGTTTTCTCTTTCTAACAAAAGTATCATATTCTTTAAGTATTTTTTTAGGTTTTAACTTTATGTTATGTCTGCCTGTTATACAGAGGTCTTTCAGCACTTGAAGTGACCAAAACAGAGTCAGAAAAACACAAAACGCAACATGCCATCTGTCATTATGTTGCATAACAGTGTAATGATCAGATCTAAAGAACTGTTCTGAATAATGTACATGAAACTCCAGAGTTGAGTAAAGCAAGACAATCAAAAGGAAATACCTTGATTTTTCCTAATTTTGTTTTGTTTTACTGCCTTTTTCCTTTGTTCCAGAGCTGTTGCTGCAAGTTTCCCTTAATACTAATGTCAGCTGAGACCAGATGTGTCTTTTCTGTCATGACAGCTGTGAATGCTACCCTGATGATCAGTTCCCTACCTTTGACCATGACACATCTCTTTTTCCATCTCTCTGCTAGCTCTTCTCTCCCTGTCACATAAGGTGTTTGTCTTCACTTCGAATGTTTTTCACAGCCTTTTTCTCTCCTCACTAGTTTTACCTCAGCACTGACATCAGCTTTGAGCCTCTCACATATAAGAACCTCTCCATAATCATCCACAAGGTTACGTCCTCTTCTTCAGATTCCTCATAAAAGCTTTTTTTTTTTCTTTTGTGAGGCCTGTAAAAGATTTATGACAACAACGTGGAAACTGGTGTGATGAAACCAATGTAAGTTAGGCAGGATTGCTTCATTATATTTGCTGTCTGCCTGGCTGTTTTTATCTACTGTTTCTTTTCTTAGGAATAAAAAGTTTTGGGAGAGGCAAGGTTTACTTTTTGTGCTGTTTTTGTATAGAGAAACTAGTCTTTGAGCAAGACTCTAGTTGCTATGGTAAGACAAACAGTAAGAAAAAAAAAAGCAAAGGAATCACAATCACCCCATTTGTTATGTTGCAAATACTGAAATTAGGTATTATTTGTTAGTTCACTCTGTAGACATAGAATATTTGCCAGATCTGACTTGTGAGATACAAAAATGCTTAAAATACAGACTTGGATGTAGGGTCTTCTGTAAACTGACTTCAAACAGAAAGATTAATCTCATCAAAACCATATACACTTATGATTTAGGATTTTTTTCCTGGTCCAAACTCTCATAGCTATAATCTTCAGAGACCAGAATGATCTCATTTCAGGTCATATCTGCCATGGAGCATTTCTGACAGCTGGCTGACTAATATCTCTAACTAACCTTTTAAAATAAATGGATTTAATCTCATTTCAAAGAGCCACAAACTAAAGAAAGACAACTGGATCTCCAGGCACCTCTTTTAGCCAAAACCTCTGAAGTCAGATGTGCCTACCTCCCATGAATTAATGGCAATACCAAGTAATGGCAATACCAAGAGAGAGAACTGGATAGCCAAAACCCTTTAGCAGCTTTGAAAAATGTCTACTTGCTTTATATGTACATATAGAATGGTCGGTAGTGCGTTGCACCGTAGACATGAATGCTGAAGTGTCCGTGGTCTGAAGAGGCAGCTAGTGCTGGTGCCTCACCACGGTACGTGCCTCAGACCAGGGCAGCTGAAGCAGCTCCTGCCCTCGGTTGCTTCCCCACCTGCCTTCCAGGTGGTGCCGCTCCGAGCAGCTCCTGGGCCACCGAAGCCTGCAGTTGAGTCAATCCAAAATGTTACTAAACACGGAGCTCCAGGCGGCTGAAATCTGTGAGGAGCCAGGAAGCAGCAGGAGATGTGTGACACAGCACAGCTGTGTGCAGATGGGGGTGTTTTGGAGGACACATGGGAAAGGTGAGCAAACGTGGAAGAGGGGGTCAAACGCAGCAAGGCAGAGGGAAATATAATAGATGTAGAATTTGTGCAAAATTTTGCAAAAATATTTAATATAAAGAGAGCAAGGATTAGGATACATGATTCTGAAGTTTAGTTTACACTTACAGATTATTTTAGAGGAATGGGAAGAGGAGGAAAGAAAATTCCTGAAGACCTAGGTAAGCCGAATTGTGGTAGATAAAATGTGTCAAAATTTAAGACAAGGACTTGGTGAGGGTAAAATTACATTAAAAAAAAAAATCCTGGAACTGGTTTAAAATCCCAGAGTGGCCCCCTGGACTGTTTCTTCCAAGAAATATGCAGAATATGGCAGAACAATTTCCTCTAATGATTAATTATTTTAAAGTATTTTTCACTTTATTAGCTCAGACTTCCTGAAGTCCCATCCCACTCTTATTCTGCTGCTAAATTAATGCTTTTTTCATGTCATGGATAAATGTATATGATATCTGATCATATCTCTACTAACCAGACTAAGTGAAAGTGGTAGTCTTGGGCAATGTCAGAAGTGTCATTAACCATTATATATGGGTTGTTGGGGCTTTTTGTTTCTTTGTTTGCTTTTGAGCCCAAAACATTCTACAAATGGCAGAGCTTAATTCCATAGGCACTACTCCTCTCCATTCTAACCAGACAGAAAGAGGGTATGTCACACTTACGCTTTTTTGCATTGTAAGACTAGGAATGCAGAGATCCAGGATAAGACAACAGGCCAATTATATCTTTTGTTAAATGTTCTTATTAATTAAACTTGCTTTAAGGACAAACTTGATTCACAAGCCCTGATTTCCCTTGCATTAATGTGGCTCCTTTTGTATTTTCAGATTAATTGTAATACCCCAGAAACAGAAGGGCGATGACTAAATCCTGAGCTTTTCCTTATTCTCTGGACTCCTGGCTACAGATATTCTCCTCTCCAGTGTTTGTTTTGAAATCCTGGAAAATATACTTTGAAAAAAAAAAAAAAAAACCATTGCATGCCCAGACACATCCAAACTTTCCACTTATTCTCAGACGTTGGACACTGGCACTGTTCTGAGTTGTAAAAGGACACCAGGGCTGGACAAGGAAATGAAGTTCTGCAGCACAGTTCAGCGTTTTTATTTCCGTCTCCTAGTATTCATGTGTTAACAATATTATAATGTATTTTGTCTTTTAATAATAATATAATTGTGTATGGCACTTTACAAGTGAATTTAGGCAGAAAGCCTGACATCTATTTTATTTTGTATTTGTTTTCAGTACAAGAAACAGGAGCAGTTTGAGCTGAGGTCATCTAGTCAGGTTATTTGACCACAATTAAACTCTGTAAGTTTGTGATACTATACCCACAGATGCAGTCTTTTGGTCATTCTCTCCAATGCTTGGCAATACTAGCTAACTCTCATCTTCTCCACGAACCAGTTTCTGCAACTGCTTTCTGGAAGTATTTCACGATCTATGAATATTTCCACTGTTTTCCATTGGGCTTCTGACAGTAAAGCACAGGTCAGCCCGATTCCAGTTCTGCCTTTCCTAGCACGTGGCTGCATCGCATCTCGGAGCCATGCGGTCATCCGCAGGTCAGCTCTGGTCACTGGGTGCTGCAGCTGTTGCTCCCAGGGACTTAATCCCCGCTGGAGCCAGTGGGCTGAGCTAAGCTGGGAATGGGGCCACAAAGCTTGAAGCATCTCTGCTTCTCTGCAGAGATGCTGCTCTGCAAAGATGTCACAAAGCAGATGAGGATGTCTGCTTCTGTTGATGAGGAAAGAGAAGGTGTGTAACGGGAAAAGCAACTGGACTCAAGTGTACATAATTACCTCTCCTGGGGTAAATATTTACCCACCACCCTGATTTTTCTGAGGATTTTGATTCATGAGAGTAAAACAAAGAATGGCTGGGTAGAAGGTAACCAGTGATTTTTTTGTTGTACCATTTTGGGGTGCCAGGATGGCAGAGGCACTCTACTATTAGCAAAAAGCTCCTGATGCTGTTTTGGTTTTTGTTTTTGATTTTTTTTTCTTCCTTTCTTCTGAATGCTACCCAATGTCACTGTCAATAGTGAACTGCCACAGCTAAGTGGTGAGGAAAGCTCCTGCCGCTGCGGTCTGAAGCATCTGGCACAGGCTCACATCAGCCAAGCAGACACACGTGTATCCTTCAGGGAGTGCTTCGGAGGGCAAAGCTTCCTCCATGCCCCCAGACTGCTTCTGCACACCCGTTGGGAAGGTTTTGCTCTGAGCAGCCAGCAAGGGTTTAGGACTAACCAAGCATACGTCTGGCACCTTGTCCCACCGTGTTGTACCTCACTTCAGCATGTTTACTCTTCCAACTGAACTTGCCTTTGCTGATCAATAGCCCTGAAAAATTCAAGTGGAGAACACGGATCTCTGCTACTTCTCTTTTTCCTGAGTGTTGGTGATGATTCTTGCTGTGCGGAAGGGCACTGGTGTTTGCTGAAGTTTACAATCAGTCTGTAATTCGTAGGCAAACACTACTGGGGGCAGTGTGGAGAGACAGAGCTAACCCACAACATTGTTTTTTTCTAGAAAAAAAGCTTTATGGCCCAGCTGAGCAATCTTTAAAAATAATAATAATAATAAAACATCCTAAAAATTGTGCAATGTGCTGGCTGTTAATAGTTTAGAAAAGTTGGGCTTGAAGTCACATCTCACTAATGTTGGCTCTTTCTTTGTAAATGACAGAGAAAGAACTCGAGGACCTGTCTCTCACACTAATAGTACCAGTCTACTCTGTTTATTTATTTATTTTTCCTTCCTCTCTCTAACAAGTTTCCCAGACCTTACTTAATTCACTGTGAAGGAAAGCCAGCTGCTAGAGAGAAGCAGGCTCTGGCCACGTATCACCAGGTCATAAGAGCAGGAAAGCAAACTGTCAAAAATGAATGACATCTACATGTGAAGTGATCAAATGACTTATATTCTAATGGTCTATTTCTTTTCTTGTAAAAACTTCATTGGCACCAGCAAACTGCATCTTCCTCTCTGGAAAAAAGTACTCAGACATGGGGGAAATAACTAGCATTTAAAAAAGCTTAGTTTTACAAGTAATTAATGGTTTATAGGAGCTATAATATCTCAGTTCAATGTGTGTGTGTTTGGTTTGGTTTTAACCAGATGGTTAGAAAATGATTGGACTATAATATATGTAAACATTGGCTGCAAGCCTTGTTAATGGCCTACTACCCAGGTGTTGGTATGTGAAGGTGAGACTACTGAATATCACTTTCAGGTGCCAACTGTATCTTTTCCCTAGTCAACACTGAGGAGCCCTGACAATTCCAACCACACCTGCAGCAAAGAAGAAATATTTATACTCATCTCTGAGACGACAGTCTGGTCTTTTGGGGGTTCCATATTCAAAAATGTTTTAGTTCCTGGACATAGCCACAGGATAATGTGAAAAATAATCAGTTCACCAGGTGTTCAGTTTAATAGGTTCTAACCCAAACTTGATGAACCTTGATTCAAAAAAACATGTGTTCCAGACCACCATTCCCTTCAGGCCAAGCAAGACATACTGTTATCCTGCTCTACACCT
Organism: Crypturellus undulatus; assembly: GCA_013389825.1. Taxonomy (NCBI): domain Eukaryota; kingdom Metazoa; phylum Chordata; class Aves; order Tinamiformes; family Tinamidae; genus Crypturellus; species Crypturellus undulatus. The sequence continues at coordinate 750,849 of VWPW01032577.1, read as the reverse complement.
GAGTTCTCCATAAGCACTGGGGAATTTGGAACCGTCCTTCTGTGCACACCCCTGTGGTTAGAAAAGTTCATAATGCTGTTACAGAAGTTATCGGTGCTTTCAGCAGGAAACCTGCTATAAAAAACCCTACACAATAGCTTTACTCCTTTGGGGAATACAAGGGAAACATCCACATCACAGTATCCTTTAGCAGACTTGTTATATACTGTTGATTTTATTTGTTTATTTGCACGGGGGCAGCACGTGGCCACTGGTAACCAGAGGCCATGAGCCCTCTCTTCCAGGGGCTGTGGGGCAGAGCACCCCCAAGGCAGGCACTGTGATCAGCTATGAGCCTAGACAGGAACAGGAGGAATGGGCAGTTCTATGGGATTTCCAAGGAGAATATAGGACTGCAGTGAACAGCAGGAAAATCATCATAAATCAGGCTCAAAAACCCTCCTTATGGTACCATATCCATCTGCTTCAGGGAGAATTTTTCTTCAATACGATCTGTGCAATTGGTAGCTAAACATACACATTTTTAAAAAGGCTTTAACTTTGACTAGTTGATCAAAAGCAATAAGTTTTCTTAAATGCAAATTGGCTTAAAGAACAGTTTGAAATTGCAGAGAAGCAGACACCCTCAGGTAATCACAGTCCCTGCTTGTTTATGATTCAGAATTTTAGGAGGTCTTCCAAGTTTTCATCTCTTTCTGCATCCAGCCTTGGCTAGAGTCAGAAACAACAGTAAAAATCAGTTAAAAAATATGTTAAAAATACTAAAAAAACAGTAAAAAAAGAACTTTTATTCAATCATTCAGTGACCTTTTATGTGAGTCTTCTGATTTGTATTCTCCAAGTGCCTATCTACCACTATGATGGAAATTTTGGACTTTAAAGTTCAGGTATGTTACTGAATGGTATTCCGAGTGTTCACTTAAGAACACTATTAAGTGTTTCAATTAAACTTGTAACGTAAATGCCAAATTATTCAAGGCCATGTGTAGAATAAAAAATGAAAGAAGATTTGCACCTGTAAATTAAGACATGAATAAATTCAGATGTAGGGTTTATCTGCAAAAAATATATAGTATAAATACTAATTTTAGCATATATGTCTTTTTTATTTTAATAAAAAGGGATTTAAAGTGCAATGAAACAAAACATGCTTCAGTAGCCATTCATACAGGGGCTGACAGTGTAGCAACAGCAAGTACATGGTAAACTTTTCTCATGAAGACAGAATTCCAGCAAACTAATGCTCCGTTGAAAGAGCTAGGATGATGACTAGGCTTAGGATGGGCGAGTGGAATGATGATGATCATCACCCGCTACAGGTTGGGAGGGTTTGATATTTGCTCTACTGGAGCACAGTATTAAGGTTAGAATTAAGGATATGTGACTCTCTAGAGCTGCAGCAACACCCCCATGCTGCGCAGCCCAGAGCTAGATGAAGGCAGGCTCTGGAGCTGAAAGTCATCACATATTTTGACATGGGGAGTTTTATCTTCTTTATTCTGCAGAAAGTCAGAATTGGGGCTGGGAGAAATTAAAGCCCTTAGCGCTGAAGTTTCAGCAGCATCCGGCTCAACTCAGAGAGCTGGAATGACAGCAGGGCCCACAACAGCTCAGCACACACCTGGAGTCAAGAAATGGTCTTATCTCCAGTGTGAGGAGAGTTGAGTTGCAAGCGTAGAATTAGGTTAGGCAGCCGTGTGCCACCAGGGGATCCTTGAAGCAACTTGTAATTGATGAAAATAACCTTTCCATTATAGGACACTTGAGTCCAGCTATACATCTTAGTTTTGAAAACAGGACTTTTTCTTCTTTAGTTTTCTTTAAACAATATTCAATGCCCTTTAACATCTTGGGATGTTATAGAATGAATTAGATGAGGGATAACATATTTTGTCACATTCCAGAAAGAGCAAAATATGGTGGACAGAATTCCCTCATAACTTGTATCCAGTGCTATGCTGCAGATATAAATGAAAACATAATTTCCCTATTAGCAGCAAAATAAAAAATCCATTATTTATAAGTAGCTTTTATTTGTACAAATGAGTGGGCCATAAAGCCATAAACCATAGGACCATAAAGATATTGCTTTTTAGTGATAAAGTCTCTTTATTGATTCTGCCTCTGTAACAATACATATTTTAAGATTTTTTGAGATATCAGCTGAAGAAGAAGTAGGGGAATGCAAGAGCGACTTCATAATCCAGAGGACAGTATAATGAAAAAAATGAGAGTTGCCATGGTAAAAGTTATTTGTGTATAAATAAATGCACTGCGGTCAGTTTCTCGCTCAGATGACAGTACTCTGCAGTCCTTGGAAGGGAAAAAGAGAAGGCCAAATAAAAAGAGATGTGCAGAGATGAAAGAAGGTTAATGAAGCTGAATGGAAAAATTAGAAACAAAATTAAAGGGAGGTGGTAGGGGTAGAGACAAAGAAAAGGAAGGTATGTTCAGTACTGTATAAAATTAATGTATAAAATTTTAGGGCTGTGTGGCATAGATCAGCACTTTCTGTACATTTTCATTTCTTCACGAGTATTGGTACTGGGGTAATGAAGATCCTTGGGAGAGGCAAAATTACTGTCCAAGACACCACAGAAATTCTGCAAGGGAGGTTTGCACTATTTAAGAGAAGCTATGGGGTCTTTGTGTGTCGTAAGGTCGTACATTAGTCAATCTCTTGATGGGGTGCCACCTCCTGCCTTGGTCACATCTCTGTCTTTAACATGACTGGCACCATCTCTTCTGCCCCTGAATAGAGCAGGGGTATATGCTAAAAAAATGAAAAATATGTTTGTAGCAACAGCTGTCACTGCTGCAAAATCAGTAAAAACTGATTGAGAAAAAAATAAATAAATAAAGAGAAGGTAGCTGAAATGCATAGCACTTTGTCCAAAGGATATATGGCTGAAGTTTCACAAATTCATGTCAGTGAAGAACACTTTCTCTGACTGCAGTTAGAAAGGAAATCAGGATTATAGTGTACATTGGGAGACTGTTGATTAACGCAAAAACTATGTGTTTTTTTTAACCTCTCTTTCAAATAGTGGCAGCTCCAGCTGTTCCTCATTTCTATTTTGACAGTGATACATATTGCAAATGTACAGAACATAAAGTAAGCTGTTTTTTTTTCTTTTTAGTGTATTTCTATAAAGAATTGCCATGGGGCTCCCCTCTACACCAGTTCATGTTAAATGCTGTAATTTTGAAAGATCTCATAAAAGACAGAAAAATGATTGTAGCACATCACTCTAATTACTGGTCATAACATGTTATTTACCTAATGTCTAGGATACACATTGTTTATATGTATCTAATCTATCTGATGGTCTACTTATTTTAGTGAGATAACTGTCTCTTTATCTAAATGGTGTTTTTTTGATTCATGAATTTTTCACAAAGATTTTTAAGAAGACATTTATTGCAATGGTATTAGAAAGGAGATTGCTGGAGAAAGAAAGGGCAGCGATGAAGAAGAGGTGGCTATTCAGTGACAGGAATAATCCATTTGTTTCCTCAGAAATAAAAATGCATGCTAATGAACATACATGTTTTGTTTAAACATTTTGAGCCTTTTGGGGGTTTCAGTCCCTAATTTTATGCTCCTGTCTAGCTCTTTCCAAATTACCATGTTGTTGATGTGAGGAGAAAGAGGCCTCTCAACCTTAAACATTATATAGCCTGAGATAATGGAGTATAGGTTCCAAACGATGGGTGTAAATGCCTTAAACCTTAGAGGCAAAGAAATTTTCCTATGTGTTCTGATCTTTGCAAGTCAAATTCCATGAGATCCACTGCACCATTCTCGTCATTCCTCATCCACTTTCCAGTCAAAAAGCCCTGTCCCTTCAGAAATTAGCAAGGGCAGAAATGTATTCCTCAAGTTAAAATAGTGACTCCATGGGAAGTGCCTAGGGGCAGCTGTCAGGCTTGGCTGCTCCCTGTGGTGGAAGGAATGACTGAGTCACTCCAGGCAGCCCCAGGCAGAAAAAGGCAACTGTCCCCACACCCAGGAGGTAAAATCTGGAAGCTTCAGGGGCACTTCTTCCTTTTTTTAAAGCTAGTAAGCAGATGAGGCTGTTTCTTCTAAACATTTTCACTTGAACAGAAACAGAAAAGCCAAAATTACATCCCTCCTCGTGCCTGTGGTTTGCATTGTCAGCTGGTTTGATCTGTGCCTGGGCATGCACATCGGGCATCTGACATGAGGCCAAAGTGGTCAGATGTGCAAGGAGTGGTGTTTGCACCAAGCACAGCAGTTCTCTTTCCCTTCTGCGGTAAACAAAACAAATCCTAGTTGTCAACAGAATGACAGCTCTGTGACTTCCCTGCAAATGTGTGCAGACAAAAGCAGTGACTAATGATGACATAGATGGCAAGGTTCAAAGGGGAAAATGACTAATAATTAAAGACCCTTGGTATGAGAGTGCCAGATTTGTGTACTAATGCAGACTGATTCTTAGGAGTACTTACAAAACACTGGTATTTCTGTTCAAATGGTGTTTTGCTCAAATTAGCAACACTTCGTTGCTTAGTTCTAACATGACAAGATGGAGCCTTTAACTAGCAAACTGCCAAATTCTCAGTTTTGGTTAGTTTCTAGACATCAGTTACCTGATCTTCTTATACTAAGTCTCATTAAACTTTCTGACTCCTTTGTGCAAACTCTTACAGAAAGCATCGGCAGCTACCAGCGATGGTGCCAATCAGCCTCACCTATATGACAGCTCACTTTCATCAATCAAATCACCTTCCAGAGAGCAGTGAAGTCATGGACTGCCAGAGCCATAGAGGCAGGGTTAGGTTTGAGTCACGCTGGGAGGGACAGGAGCCAGTGCTGTTGCTATCTGCACTCTACTGTGCACCACAGGCAAAAGAAGGGAAAGCCACTTTGCTGATCATCAGCATTAAATTTCTCTCTGACATTCCACATGCTCTGTCACCATGCAGAAACCCTTCTCTTTTCTCTTGCATGTCTCCTCTCTATATATTGTTGTTGTGCCTGCAGACAGACTTGATCAGTTGCAGGCAGAAGCAATGCACTTTATAGTACTTTAAATTAGGCTTCTCAGACTTTCCCAGGAGAAATTAAGAAGGCAGAATGGGAGCACATGCTAGGAAAGCTCACTAGAGAAAACCCAGCGTAAGTTGTTGTGTTAGTCATTGCACACACATAATATTTCCTATGAAGGAAAGGTGAATGTCTCTTGGCAAAATCTTTCTTTCAATAAACACAAATTTGCAGGTCAAGCTTTTGGTATAATTGCAAAAACATTTAGACAACGTGTGCAATAATACTCTCCTTCCTAGTCTGGTAGGTGCCAAACCAGGATCTTCCACATTTTCTCTGAAAGACTATCATGAGCCATTGAGACATACAGTAGCCTGAGTATCTCTCAGTCTGTCCTTCCAGAGTTTTTTCACTTTGTATAGAGAATAAAACATTTTTTTGAATGGGAGAGAAATGAAAATCACAATCATAATTGCTCAGGCTGACTGGGACCTCAAGGAGGTCTCTGCTCCAAAGAGGGTCAGCTCAGATGAGACTGCTCATCAATACAAAGACTTTTTCAACCTGGGATTTGAAAACCTCCACGAATGGAGATGGCACAACCTGTGTCCTGACTAGAAGGCTGTCCTCATGGATGAAAATGAATCCTTTTTGCTGAGTTGAATGCTGCTCCTTCTTTATTTTACTTTATTTTATTTTATTTTATTTTATTTTATTTTATTTTATTTTATTTTTGTATTGTATTTATTTTTTATTTATAGTTATTATAGCTATTGTCACTAATTCCCCTCCCCCTTCACAGGGGCTGGAGGCTGCGGCAAGGTGCTCTGCTGCCATCCCTGCTCCCAGCGAGCCAGCCTTGACCCTACAGCCTCTCCTCACAGTGCCGTGCTCCCATGCTCCATCTTGGTCGGTCTCTGATGAATGTTTGTTGGTCCTTCCTGTACGGGAGGATCAAAACTTGGCTGCGGTATTCTGCATGCGGTCTAGGGTGATGAGTAAAAAACACTCTACTCTGGGAGGTGGAGTCCTTCCTCACTTCCAGTGATTGGTAAGACTACAGATTGAACGTGAAATCTCTGTTCAACATTCACGGCTGCGGTCAAAAGAGAGGATTTGAACTTCAGCCTGTCACAACTGGGTTACAATGCGCAGAGAGGATGTGGGCACTTCCTCCTCTTCTGCTTTGCTAACTCAGCTTTCTATTTCTGGTTTTCCTGTGCTTTTATTAAAAATATCCCAAAGTAGAGATAATAAATTTGCATTAAGTAATAATTTCATTTTCTTTTTTTTTAATGGTTACAGACCAAATGAAAAATAAGTTCTTTTTTGCCTTTTTTGTGTGGGGAGAAATATAGAATTAAGAAAAGAAACAGCCCGTGATATTTGAAATTGCCAGTTCTGTGGGAAAAAAATAAGGTGATTAAAGGCCTTACTTAGTACTTCAGGTTTAGCATGAGGCCCTTCAAAGACCACTGGTGGTAAAAACTCTGAAAGTCCCCCTGAAAAGTCTTTCCAGTTCTAATAGAATCGGAAGTATTTTCAATGGAACTAATTGCCATGAGGTTTTAAGCCCTGTTCCTCCTCCCACATTCTTGACCTGTGGCAGAAACCTGTGAGAGGGCCTGGAGTACATCTCGCCGTCCATTTGAAGAGCAGCTCCTACTCTCGTCACATACCCTACCATTCATCTACTTCGGATACTTCCGCAGTGTAACCTGCAGCCCTTAGTAAACAATGGACTAATTGGATTAAGTTGTGCTAAAGTCGCTGCCAAAGTCATTAGGAAGTACCATGCAGCTCCTGAGATTCCTAGAGTCTCTTCTAATCAGCTTATTACAAATCACCGTTTTTTTAAGAAAGTGTGTCCTGCAGCTATAATCTGAGACATACCACCCTTCAGAATTAGTTCTTTAATTAGGACTTTTCCTTGTAATTTCTCTGGGGAATGGGGCTTGTTTGCTTTTCTAAAGCTTACTGTGAATTCTTTTTTGGAATAATGTTGTGATTTTCGCTACAGACTGACAAGGTCATAAAGTAACCAGAAGGCCCCTCTTCACAAGATTCAGACCAACTCCATGCTCAAGCAGGGTCACCTACAGCAGCTTGCTCAGGGCTGTTTGCAGTCAAAGTTTGAATATCTCTAAGGATGGCAATGCCACAAATTCTCCAGGCAACCTTCTCCAGTGTCCATTTACTTTCATAGTCAAGAGTTTTTTTTCTTATCTGTTCCCATTGTCTCTTGTCAATGGGCATCACTGAGAGGAGTATGGTTCTGTCTCCTTTGCACAGTTCTATAAGATATTTATACAAGATCCCCCTGAGCCTTCTCCAGGCTAAAAAGTCCCAACTCTCAGCCTCTCCTTGAATGACAGATGATCCAATCACTTCAACATCTTCACAGCCCATTGCTTGACTCACTCCACTATGCCCATCTCTGCTTTGTGCTATAGACCCAGAACTAGACCTATCACTCCAGATAGAGTCTCACAGAGCTGAGCAGTGCTGAGTGGAAGGATCACCTCCTCAGCTTGCTGGTAATGTTCTTCCTGATATAGCACGTTGCTGGCTCATGTTGAGTTTGGTATCAACCATGACCCCATGAACTTTTCTGCAAAGCTGCCCTTGGGGTTATTCATCCCCATATGCAGGACTTGGCGTTTCCCTTTGTTGAACTTCATGAGGTTCCTTTTGACCCATCTTTCCCGTCTGTCCATGCCTCTCTGACTGGCAACACAATCACCTGGTTTATCCAGCAGTCCTCCCAATTTTATATCATGTGCAAACTTGCTGACGGTGAACTCTCACTGTCATTCAGATCAATGATGAAGATATTAAGCAGTAAAGGACACAGGAAAGACCACGGGAGTGCTCCATTAGTGCCAGGCCTCCCGCTGGACTTTGTGCCGCTGACTACAATCCTCTGAGCCAAGCTGCGCAACCAGTTTTCAAATTATCTCACTTCTCTAGTATGTAATTCATAAGCCTGTCTATGAGGATTACCTGATATGCTTTAAAATTTCCTGGGTTTAGTCAGGAGCAACTTGTTCATCTGTATAGACCTCCTGTCACCTTTGCTTCATTTCCTGCATGGGGAGATAGACTATGCTTAAGTTCGAGGAGATCGTCCTTAGAAATAAATCACCTCCCCTAGATCTCTCTTCTGTCCAGGATAGTCTCCAATGGGATTCTTCGAAGCAGGTTCCTGAAGAGGACAAAGCCTGCTCTCTTGAATTCCAGGACCATGAACTTAATTTTGCCCAATTCCCTCCTCAGAGGGAACTCCATGAACTCCACCAGCTCATGGTCCCTGAAGCCAAGGCTGCCCCAGTGCCCCAGCCTTCATATCTCCAGCCAGTCCTTCTGTGTGTGCCTATATGAGGTCGACGAAAGCACTTGCTCTGACTGGATCCTCAGTTACCTGGGTTAGGCTGTTATCATCAAGGCCCTCCAGTAACTTCCTGTATGCTCTGCAGGATTACACTTGCAGCAGATACGTGCATGGTTAAACCGCCCGCATGAGGACGAGGACCTGTGAATGAAGATTTCATCAATTTCTTCTCCCTGATCAGGCATTCTGTAGCAGGCACCACCACAGCATCACTCATGCAGCCACCCACAAATGCTGGCAGCCAAGCTCTCAGCTGACCCCTCACCATTCCCCAGCAGTGCTCCAGGCATTCCCTCGCCTCATTCCCCAGTGTGTTTTTCCTAAGGAGTCTGTTGCCTGGATGGGTATCCATGGACCTGCTGCAGATGTGCGAGCTGTCCCACTAGCTTCTCTGTGAGCCTAATGAGATCATAGTCCTGCAACCGCATGCAGACCTCCACTTCCTCCTGCTTGTTCCCCACGCTGCATGCATTTGTGTGCAGGCACTTGAGAGAGGCACAAAGCCATGCTGATTTCCCTGAAAAACTAAAAGTGAAGTGATTCCTCCTTAATGCTGTCTCATAGGCACTTCCTTATTTATGTGCATGTGCTTGAGTTTGGCCCTCTCCAGCCCTTTGTTGATTATAAGGTCTTTCTTGCCCATTTTGCTCTGCACCCTTTGTTTGTGAGGCTACTGCACTGCTTCCTCAATTGACTGGGAGTTATCATCTCCTTCCCTTGTTGTTCCTAATTTTAAAGCTCCCCACATCAACTTGGTCAGCATATTGACAAAGATGATTTGTCCCACTTGGTCAGGAGGATTCCAGCTCTCCCTAGAAGTATTTGTTCCTCAGAGATGTAAAGACCAAATCCTTGTCAACTGCACTAGCTGCACAATTAGGCACGAAAGGCCTGCAGGATGTGGCCATTTATTCTCAAGTCCTTCCCCCGTAAAACTGTTCTGTAGCACCTCCCAAAATACACAAGTAATATTCCAGATGGCTGTGTATCCTTCAGTGGAAGTCTTCAGTGAGCAACAGAATGTTCATTAGGAGACTATTAGCAGAATGGCATTAAAAGGGAGTAGCCAGATTGAAAGAAAATGTTAGAAAAAGGGATGAAGTACTAGGAGGGGCAGGGAAGTCCTCCTATGCAGGATAGCATGGGCATAAAAAGGGAAAGGTGACAATGACTGCAGCAGTAACCAAAAATCCTTCTTGCAGGAAGAAATCCCAAGAATCCAATGTAGAATCACATGTACCAATCTTCTTTCTTTTTATTACTATATTAATTGGCACATTTTATTGCTTGCAAAGAAACATGTTGGCTTTTAAACAAATATGAAAATATTTGTTATTTTTTTTAATTTTTGTCTTGATGTAAAATCTGTAGCTTGCAAGATAAACTTGAGTGCAACAGTAGCAACTGTGAGCAAAAGCAGATGGAGAATAATCCTGATAGGCATGTTTGTACATGCATCTAATAGAAGTTTAAGTATCTTGGACAACTATCAGGATATATGACAATGCCAAGTTTTAAAAATCAAACACATTGGTTATTTCTATAATGTATGAACTTTGTGTTTACACAAACTTAATCCATCAGAGCTTTTGCAACCAACCTCACTTGTCAGTTCAATATATTTGCTGTTATGCTGTATCCTTCCCATTTCTGCTAATCCGTTAATGTCTAAGTCCATATCTCCATACTTTTCACTTGCAAATCGTCTTATATTCTTAATAACATACTATGATATCCCTTCAGATTTCTTCCTGTAAGCTCATTCTGTAAACAAAATGCCAGTAATTGGATCTCTGTTTCACTGAAGATCTTGTAAAGGAGATATAATGCATAAAACAAAATATATCTTGTTAATTTCTGCTCAGCAAAGTTCCAGATATAAATGCTTGGAAGGAATTTAGCTTCTATAAAGGGAATCTGTCTGCTTTACTTTTTGCACATGCAGCTGAAGACAACTCCCATCTTAGGAAAACATAGTTATCATCTGTAACAAGTGTATTTTAATATTTTTAGTATTTTTAATTCAATTTTTTTAGTATTTTTAATACACTTGTGCGGTTTTTCACAGATTCAGTTATGACAAAATCTAGCAAATTCTAAGTTAAAGCTGTCTATTTTTCAGTGCAGTTAATGTTTCTGTGACTGATGTTAAAATTAGAGGGAGAATCAACATATATATATACATCAGTTATATACATCAGATACTTCTTTAGGACTACACATTATGAATTTGTGGGAACAAAATGTGCCACTAGAGATTCCATCTCTCATTAGGCCATCCAGCACACACGAAAGATCTGTGATTGCCCGACTTGTGTCCCTGCACTGCTGCCGCTATGGCACCAGTCCGCTAGCTCGAGATCATCCTTGGCCGTAGCACCAGGGTGAGAGCTAGAGCAAAAAATCTCACACAGTAAATGATACTTTCATTTGCTCAAATTTACTATCGAAGGAGCAACCTGCTGCCATCTGACAGGAGGGTCCTTGCATGTAAAGGTTCTTTAATGCAGTTACTAAATTCTTGTGATGTGGAAAATAGACACTTCTCTCAAATTAGTTTCAGAGGCAGACCTAATATGATCTTACTATTATTATTATGATGGATATATTTGTGAAACTGCAAAATCTTAACACTCTGTTACTTTGGTATACAGCTAAATGTGATTTATATTTAAACTGCTTAGTGCGTCAGGCCTCACTGCATCTAGTTATGTGTGCCTTATCATCCTCAGGACAGTTAATTATCCCCTGCTAGAAAAAGTGATATAACACTTGAGATAGATATCCTTTTTTTCTCATTGTGCTAGGTATATGCAGTGAAAGGATTACGCTACTGATTGCTTTGTATTTCACAACATTTTTTTTTCAAAAATGAAATTAAGCATTTATGAGAATCCTTCATATATCTAGCTATATATATATTATTAAGCTTATCTTTATGGGCAACACTATTTTAGTTTGCACTGACAACAACAGAGACCATTACAAATTTAGAATGCTTTAATTTTTCACGGAAACTGACTTACAGGCAAATAACATTACGGATTTTGGGGAAACCACAGGCAGGATCTGTGGGTTTAAAACACATTTGACGTTTGTGCATATGAGCATAAACACGGAGGGCCTGAAGATGAAATCCAAAAAGGTGCTTTAGGTGACTGCTTCTCATGTGGGCCCTTTATACACCTTCATGCCCTGGGCGCCTGCTGAGGCCACATCTGGAGCACTGGGTCCAGTTCTGGGCCCTGCAGTACAAGAGGGATGTGGAGCTGCTGGAGAGAGTCCTGATGTGACAGGGATTTCAAAGGAATTAGGTGCTATTGTTGGAGAATGATCTTTACAGGTGCCTTAGGTGCCTTCCTGGTCAATGGCGGGGTCTCAGCAAAGCAGCAGGGGAGTGTAAGAGAGAACTCAAAAACTGGGAGAACGCTTTAAGTGTAACCAAAAACCTTAAGGAACAAATTCCTTTAAAAACAAAAAGGACTGGATTAACTCCATATGTCCCTATATGTTAGAGTACATTCCGGTGCCATAACTATCCTGGTAGATGAGCTGAAGGTCATGCACTGAACCTGAAAGGAGTGCATTCACAGTATTAATACAGGGACAGAAAATGTGCGACATGTGGTCCATGTGGTCATCAAGCTCTGAAAAAGACTAAACTTTTCCCCTTTCCTTCTCTTTCTTTAAAGTCATGGAATTAATGACATTTGTAATTTTCTATCAGATGATGAATAAATACATTAAAGGAGTTACATATTTTTTCATCATAATAAGCACTACTTAATTAGCTCTGTAGAATCAGAGATTAATATTTGGTATTCCAAAATAACCATTGAGCTAAACAAAAGTAAATTGTGTTTAAATGAATAATGCCACATAAAGAAGCTGACAGGACTGAGCTATGGTGCAGAGTTTAAAACAATTATAGGCAATCTTTTACCTGTAGTGAATGTGGCAGCAGTAGAGTAAAACAGTTCTGAATAGCTATGACATACGGAGTATATTTCTACTGAGACAAGCTGTCTCATTTGGCAGTGGTTAGAAATCCAGTGGGAAGACATATGCAAGCTTATGCCAAAAGGTGCATGCCATGGTCAACAAAGTCTTCCTGCTTGGACTCCTAAGATTCGGTTGTGCCAGGAGTTACTCATTACTTCTCTAGATAATTTCATACAAAACATGAACGTGAAAACAGCAGCTGCTCCTTTATACAGACACTCAGGGAGTCATGGTACCCATCAAAACATAGCATCATTTTTTTTTATGAGAGATCTTATGCAAGAAGAAAATAAGTGAAACATAAGAAAATTCTTCATTTAAATTGTTTGTACTCGGGAAATACGTGTGCTAGTTTACTTTAAACTGAGGGGATACTCCAGAGGGCTGTGCTGCCATCCAGAGGGACCTGGACAGACTAGACAACTGGGCGGTCAAAAACCTCATGAAACTCAACCAGGCCAAGCGCACGGTCCTGCACCTGGGGAGAAATAACCCTGGACACCAGCACAGGCTGGGGACCGACCTGCTGGAGAGCAGCTCTGCTGAGAAGGACCTGGGCGTCATGGTGGACGACAGGTTGACCATGAGGCAGCAGTGTGCCCTCGTGGCCAAGAAGGCCAATGGGGTCCTGGGGTGCATTAAGAGGAGCATCTCCAGCAGGTCGAGGGAGGTGATCTTACCCCTCTACTCAGCCCTGGTGAGGCCACATCTGGAGCACTGTGTCCAGTTCTGGGCCCCACAGTACAAGAGGGATGTGGAGCTGCTGGAGAGAGTCCAGCGCAGGGCCACAAGGATGATCAGGGGCCTGGAACATCTGCCCTATGAGGAGAGGCTGAGGGAGCTGGGCTTGTTCAGCCTGGAGAAGAGAAGGCTGAGAGGGGACCTGATCTGTGTCTATAAGTGCCTCAAGGGAGGCAGTGAGGAGGATGGGGCCAGCCTCTTTTCACTGGTGGCCACTGACAGAACCAGAGGAAATGGCCACAAATTGAAGCATCAAAAGTTCCACGGGAACTTAAGGAAGAATTTCTTGACGGTGAGGGTGTCAGAGCCCTGGCACAGGCTGCCCAGAGAGGTTGTGGAGTCTCCTTCTCTGGAGATCTTCAAGACCCGCTTGGATGCAGCCCTGTGCCATGTGCTCTAGGTGGCCCTGCGTGTGCAGGGGGGTTGGACTAGATGACCTCTAGAGGTCCCTTCCAACCTTAGGCATTCTATGATTCTATGATTCTATGACCAGAAGACTTCCATGGAAAACAGAATGAAAGCATCTGGTTTTAAAGACACACAAGACTTTCTGAAGCCATACAGTAACTGAGTCATAAATGTTTACAATACAACACAGTGTACAACACAATACTGATCCCCATATATGCCTGAAAATTAGGGGAAAGTCTCCCCAGGCCAGTCAACCTACTGCTCATGAAGTTAAAGAGATTCAAGAAGATCATAATCTACGAGTGACAATGGTGTAAAACAGTTGGTGAACATCAGACTTGTTGAATTTAGACCACAGCCTCTTTAAGACTGGAACTGCTTCTTTGTGCCTCCCTGATGTCTTTTATCTTGACTGGAAGTGCTATTACCAAATCACTCTACGATTGTAAGCTCTGACCTTCGCTAACCCAAAGCAGAAATAGAACTACATGATTGTGTTAAAACTGGAAATTAAACTTTGACCGCCTTAAATAATAGAAACTATTATATCATGTTAGACATTACATGAGCCACATTTAACTTTGCTATGTTCATATATTGTGTCCAATATAGCCTATTTACATATTCAACTTAAAAACATATTGAAATAAGTGAGCAGTCCCATATTCCTGGTAGAGGAGTATTATTCATATTTCTAGTAAAAGTGGGAATATACTACTGTTCTACAATAAGGATAATTGAAATTGTTAAGTCTACAAGACATGATACTAATAAAATCTACACCTAGAGCTTAAATTGTGTATTAACAATGAATAATTCACTGTTATGTTATGAATGACTTAACACTCTACTATAGCACTTCAAGAATAATGACTCTGAAAATCATCAAAGGGCGTATAATAAAATATAAAAAAAGATAAATAGCAGAGCAGATGCTTGATTTCTGGTTTGCTCTTAAGTTAGAAGCTACAGGTCCTCCCATTCTACATCCCAAATTTCAGCAGCTCAGCCAGTGCTCAGGTCAGATGGATGGACAGGAACATAACAGTTAATAACTATGCTGCTTTTAAACACCCGTATGAAACCTGGGCCAAGGCAACAGAGAATTCTATAAATCACCAATTGTTCCACTTTTTGCAATAGGCAACTTTTCTAACCTCTGGAAATTGTGGTGAAGGTAGAATTAGGTACCCAGTTTTCTGCAGTCTGTCTTGGAGTGATATATTCCATTGGTTTTGATCACAAGACTTCTCTGAATATTAACTAAGTCTTTCCACTGACAGTACCAGCATGCCAAAACAACACATTAAGTATTGAAAATTGAACATAAAGACTGTAAAACTCCAGAGAATTGCAGAATACTAATTCCTGGATAATTTCCATAATAATAGTAATAAGGAGGAAAAGGTAAAAGCAAATCAAAAGAGAATTAGACATTGGTTTTCAAAAACTACAATTAATGACTCAGTTATGTTCAAAGAAACAGGTGTTTTGTTGATATTAAAGGAAACAGGAGGACTTCAGCTGCCTCAGAATGCTGCCAAGTGAAGAGGTATTCTTGAAGACTACTGGGAACAAAAAGATAAATACATTTATTTTCAATTCTTTGGCTTTATTTGACACAAAAAATAGAAAGGCAATCTCAATACAAAAAACTTTTAGTCAGCCACTAGAGCATCTGAACACAGTAATAAAAACACTTAGCAACATTTTTTCTCTGACAAACAGAAGAGATATGTCTTAAGCAACAGTAGTTAGGGCCTCTGAAGATCCCTGAATTATTTGCCATGTCTCTAAATGAAGAAGATTATAAAAATTTAGGAAGGAATATCTGTGGGGAAAAAATTACAAACTCTGGGTGCCTGTTAAGAAACTAGACTTTCTTTTCAGATCAACTCAGTTTGCCCGTATATCTAGAAGACCAAATTTCTCCATTTTTTTTGCAGTTCAGCAAAGCTACGCCAAAGAAGAACCTGGCTCAATATGTTGCTTGTTCAGTATCACAAAATCTCTCTGGGTCTGAACTAATGAAATTAGGGCTAAAGGGCTATTTGTTTTGAAAAACACAGTTTAAGACTGTTTTCCCTTCCTAAAAAATTTTGACAGACTTTCAAGGCACCTTCCATTATAGATCCAAAGCACGAACATCAATATCATTAGAGCCATATCATGGAAAAATTGTGCAAGATCAGAAATATGTCCACTAACTTTCACATGAGGGCAGAACAGCAACTTACGCAACTTATACGAAGCTGCTGAAAATGTAACCAAAAAATGACAGATGTTCCTAACTTAGACAACCTGTGTTTAAAAAGTCTGCTCTGAAGAGCACAGCGGGAACAGTTTCCCAAGATACACCAAAGGATGCATAAGGAATAAATGAGTAATGGTTATGAAAAGAGTCTTAGGTCATCCTTCCCACTACAGCAGTGGATAAAGATTTCTAGATTCAGAATTGAATTGAATTGAACCCTTTTTTTTTTTTAAATGCATTATTTTGTGAATAGGTTCAGTGCCCTTTTTTAAATATACCTTAAACTCACAATAGAATAAAGGAAGAATAACTTCTTCCTTTTTCTTTCAGTAGTATATAGATTCACATTTGCATTCACCAAATCACTTCATCTGTAGGCAAAGAAGCTGGTTGTTCCCAGGGTTATAAACTTAAATCCAGTTCCTGCTCCTAAATACACAGTGTAAGTGTTCTTCGTGACTCAGAGGTATTCACGAGAGGCACTGGCTCATATTCCAGTCTCGTCAATCAGAGGTAGATTGCAGCAACCTCTCATGAAATCAAGATCAGCAGAATAATGTGCAGGAAGCCAGATCTTTCTGGCAGGAGCCCTGCTGCATGCACAGAAGAGCCTTGCACATTTTTTCCTTTTCCCCCAACCAGTTCCTTGTACAGTTGTGGTGACCATTTACCATATCTTCCCCTGAGAATCTTCAGGTAAACTGTTTATCAGTACAAAGAACCTCTGCCTTCCTTCACCTGAACCATCTGCTATGATGGAAATCCAGCAAACCCACTACGTTCAACTGTGTTCCTGCTAAATAGCCCTGTTAAAAGTGGTCTCCCAAAGGCAGACTTGTGATTTGCATTCAGGAAGCATTCCTGTGTTAAAAAAAATTGCATGGTGTTCCCAGCTGAGGGCAACTTGCACACAAACTAGTCATTTGGAGAGAGTGACTGTTATGCCAGCTTCAGACATACATTTAACTTTGGGGGTTTTACAAGACTTTGAAGTTAAGCCCAGAACAATTGTCCACTTTTACAGCACTGATTTTTAACATGCCACTGAGGATTGCTTCATAATCACAAAAAAATAAAAGAGAGACCACAGAAGTAAAATTCCTGCCAAAAAAATAAGTAAGCTAAATCAGGCAGATGGTTAATATTAACTGAAAGGACATCCAGATTCGTGATTTTCATTTTCCTTAACAGCAGTATCAACAAACAAGTTTAATTTTCAAGTAAAAAAACTCCTAACATCTTTCAAATAACTAGTCAGACACTTAATCTCATTGTGTATTTCATAGGTGATTTATCAGTAACATCAGCTTTGTCTGTCAAAACAACACAAGTGAGGCTAAATCGATACCTCACATAATTTCAGAGACATCTCCTTTTCACACACTAAGAAATCTTTCTTTGTCCATTAAGATAACAGGTAATGGTTGTTTTCTGTCTTTGATCACTTTGGAAATGCATAGTATTTTTAGGTCTTAACCTCATGTCAAAGAATATAGATGGTCTGTTTATCCACAATTGAAATCCAGCTGTACAAGAAAAGGAGTGAAATAGTCTGGGCAGTAACTTAAACATCTATTTTGGTATTGAGAGAAACAGAGGAACATTCTTGCAAGAAAACTTATCTGGGGAGATAATAGCAAAAAAGCTTATTTTTTCTACTCTGACTCCAAGAGTGGAGAGAACAAAGGAGAGAAAGGAGGTTTCAGCTCTGGACCTGGGCCTGACTGAATCTAGCAATTACAAGAACACTGTTCTCTCCCACAAGCCAGAGATTAATTAAGGTCATCACCTCAGCCACCTACTCAAGGTCAGAGACCAAGGCAGAGCTACAGCAGACTTGCTTGCTAACCTGGACAGAACTCATCCTGAGCAGCGATTGTGTGAGCCACAGAGCCTGCAAACCACCAAACCTCCAGGCTGGTTTGGTGAGGAATGGCTTTTCTTTGTCCACCCTGTTCAGGGCCTGCACCATAAGGAAGGGCAGGACTGTGTTTACAGTGTGCAACATCTAGCCTGAACCTGCTCTGCACCATCCCTGTGGTCCTGAAGATAATAATAATAATTAGTGTTTCTTATTATAGTAGTAAATTTATCTTTAGTTCTAAATACTCACAAAACTAAGAGACACAGAACACAGCCACTCCAGTATAAAACATCACATGAATAATGTGCTTTTCATGTCCTGACATAGGATGTAAAGTCATACACTAGCCTCCCGAGATTGCATGCAGTAAGAGAATCCACATTTGGTGCAACATGCACTTGTGCTGCCTGTTTATAAAGATTTTGGAGTGAAATACCCTGCCAGCTCTGCCTCTGGAAGAAACTTGATGGTTTGTTCTATCCCAGGGCAAACTAGCACAGGTACATTGTAAACGATCATGGGATGAGGCTTGCGGCAAAACAGGCAGTAAGGCAAACTGGTAGCACTGATGCACCTGTGCACTCTGAAATGGTAGAGGAAGTCATGATCATCCATGAGGACCTCTTTGAACAAGTTGTTCCTCAATGTTCCTTTGCTTCTACCAACTAGGTATCTAAAAGATTTCTTTTTTCCTGATGCTAAAGTCTTCATACAAAACCCAGATTTTATGGCTATGAGGGTATAATCTCCAGGACTGAGAGCAATGAATCACTCCCCTTGGATGTTTTCTTCAGCTGCACGTTATTATCAGGACCAATTGTGGATTTCTTTCCTGTGAAAAACAGTTACTTCCTATGGTTTGTTCAGTTTCTTGGGCCAGTGCTCAAGACAATTCAAGTTCTCGTGTCTCAGACAGAAATGAAATTCTTGCAGAAGAACAGAAGAAGATTTAGGCAGACAGGATTTCTTGGGAACAATTATTACTACTTACAGTAGGACACAACACAGGCAAAATAGGTCAACAGAACCTCTTTGAAAGTCTTAGAGCAATTCATGTGAAAGTCTTTCAAAACTTTCAAAGATCACATTTAAACATCAGGCAAAATCAACCTATCGATAAGCAAAGGAACAAAGAGAGAGCAATTTTTCATACATGAAATTTTGGCCGTGCAGTGAATGGGGATTCATGCTCTGACCACCAGTGAATTATCCCTGAAGCTGCAGCTTCATAAAATCCCTCTTTGTTGTAGCCACAGAGTCTTCTCCATGAAGCAGCACTATGTGATCGCTGCATTGCCGGGAGGTGCAGAGCTGTCACTGTTGTAGCCCCAACCAGGCAGGAGAAAATGCTGCCAGCCCATGGCCACCGGGCAGAGCAATCCCAACTGACTTTCTCCAGCAAAATCTGCATTATCAGTGTGCATCAAGAGGACCTGTCCATCCTGGAGGGTCACTGGTTGTGAAGGCACATCTCACATTAAACAAATATCCAGGTGACAACATTTTTCCCTAATCCGGTGCATATCTCACTAGTTCAGTGCTATCTGTGTGCCACAGCGGGTATGATGCAGTATAACTACACTACACGTGCCGCTGAGCTGGGCTGATGGGCTGCAGATGAAGAAGGGCTGCTCCTGTGCTAGAGTCTGTGATGCTCTTTGCATGGAGTCGCAGCCAGAGGTGCTCTCTCCTCAGCCGGCTTCCACATTAATCACCAGCTGAGCTATTCCAGCCCTTTCATGCTAATTGATGCAGCTGTCTAAATATCAGATAACAGTCTTTCAAAAGCTTTATTCACCACAGTTTTCAAAAGTCAAAATAAATATTATCTATGTCAGAACTGCCTGCAGTGAGGTTACAGTGACATCCATTAAAAGTCTCAGTTCACATTCTTGTGGTCTATGGCTTCAGATGAGCCTTATTAGCAGATAACTCTCACATGTAGTAACTGTTTATTGACGTCTAATTGTACTTGTAACTCTAGAAAACGGATCTGCCAGGACTTGAAAGGCTCAGGCATGACTCAGTAGAACATCAGAACAATAAAAGGGCTTTGCACAGACACACACACTGTGTACTACATGGATTTGAAGACACATTTTTATTGCTTGTTTCTTTGCCATTGTTTTCCCATAAAATTAAAAAACATTAGTGAGTTGTTAAAAGGTGGAGTTTTTTTGTTTGTTTTTTGTTTGTTTTTTTTTTCAGTTTGTTTTTAAATAGGTTATTGAAATAAAAATTGCTTCTCCTTAGCATCTCTCCAGCTATTGATATAGCACAGGAAATTAACAGGGAAACACGGAAGAGGGTAAACCTTTCACCAGTGAAGTGTTTTGCTGTGTCTGTTCCACTGTGACACATGGCAGCTCAATAATTCTAGAATATCCCTTTGAACAAAGCTTTGGCATTTAAAGCACAATTCTCTCTCAAGTAAGAAGTGATGAACAGCACTGGTCTCCCATCTACCTAGCCACACATTTCATTGTAGAAAGCTTTCAGATTGGTCAAGCACAGTTTCCATTTTATAAGTCTGCACACCAATTTAGCAATCAGATTTATTTTACAAAATTTTACAATATTTCTCCTCTCTTACCCATCTTCTGCCAACTTTTGTTTCAAAGATTCGAATTATGTATCTGTTTCTGCACCAAGAAGACTAACATGCTTCATCTCTTTCCCTCATACCTCACACCATCACGTGTTTTAGATATTTCCTTTTCATTCTACTTTTTCCACTGAAACCTATCTAGTCAGTTAATGTAATTAGTAAATAAGCTTTATTATTTTCTTCATAAAACTATGGTAAACTACGGTCTCCTGAACAAGGAACACCTTCCCTTTTCAGAAGTATCATGTTCCTCACTAGCACTAAACAGACTATCCTAAGGACCAATATAGGTTTTAAAATATTTTAAAACAACATTTGCAACTGCTTTAATGGCCCTCACATCTGAAAACTTGTTTTTCCCCCTAAGTATATTATGTGATCCTGTGAAAGTTAACATCTACTCCTCCATATCTTTCTCTGTTATTAAAAGGATCCCTAGGATCACATGCTCAGAAATTTGTGCATCTTTTCCCAGCTAAATTACCTAATCTAATTACAGATATGATGTCTATATACAACCATTGTCTCCCCACTGTAGTTACATCACCACAGCTAAATCATTAGCATTTCTCCTATATATACTACTTTCTGCAGTTATGTCACTTAAAGAAGTAATGGTTAGGTATATTGTTTAGCTGTGAATTTTTGAAATAAGCTCTTAAGTATTGTCAAAACATTCAGTGATGATCTACAGCTGATACTGTGGAAGCTGTCATTGTAGATCCATTGATACTGAAGGAAGAAAAAGAGGGAAATATTACAAATCTTTATAGATCTGGACCTTTGGTACCTGACACTGAAATTAAATGTCTTGATAAGCCAGGTAGTAACTTTCAAATAGCTATAAACTTTCTCCCTACCACCCTATGTGATTGCACTTTCAGTCACTGCTGGGCAACAGTATGCGAGATTTGGTCATCATATTTTTACAAGAAAACACTTTACAAGAACAAAAACCTCAGCTATTGCTCCTGGTGTGTTTGGTTCAGTTCTGTGTTACTAGGATGCTTCAACAGAATTAGGCCATTGCATCTGTATTTGTGAGGGAAGAAAAGAAAGGTAGGAAAAAGAGACATGCCCAGGATTTCCTCCCCATTCTTTCTTGTTCTTCTTCTTCTTTCTTTTTGATACATACCGTAGGTAAAATTTAAACTCATCTCACAATTTCTCCCCTTCTATAATGTTCAAAAGCACATGCAATCACCTTAAAATAGGTGATCCAAAAAATAGGATGATCTTGTGTTATAGTTGCACTTGCTTCATACTGTTTAGTCTCAATGAGTTAGTCAACAAAGAATGTTTACACATCTTATCATGACCTTTAGTTGATTCATTAAAAGTAATGGATAATTCAAATACCATCAATTTTCCTAGACAAGATACTGTGGAAGAATTATGAAAATAAATACAAATAAAATAATATATTTTAAAAAAAATTATAACTCTGCCAGCTCTAAAACACAGTAAAATACCCTGGGACAGATATGTCATGCATAATTTTACAAAATGAGTTCACTGTGAGCAGTTCAGACATGGGAAATACCAAACTAATTAATACAGATGAGATGCTTAAAAGGAAACCTTGCTTTGTTTTTGCTATGTTCATAAACAACTGTAGAAAATATTTCATATACGGCGTATATATAACAGTAACTAGACAGATGGAGATGTCACAAGCTCAGTAAGCAATCTCCCCTGCTTCACTATCCTCTTTTCTTACAACCCATTTCAGTTTGCAATCTGCCTCTTGCTGCACACCTCAATGAAGAGGCTGACTCTGTCTTTTCACTAAGCCCCTCATATGCATTAGAAGGCTGCATTTTGGTGCCCAAAGACACCTCTTCTCAAGGCTAGCAAACCCACTCTCCACACAGGGCCTTTGCTCCATTCCTCATCTCCCCTAAGCATCCTGGAGGCCCTCCAAGGTATTCAAATTTCTCAACATCTTCTTTGTGTTGGGGACTCAGCACTGGAAATCTTAATTTGTTAACATACTTGTTAACTTGTCACATGTTATTTTTAAACATATGATGGCGCAGTTGAGATGTGAACCAGGAGATATGTAACTGTATCACTATGCTTAAACTGCTGAGCATAGCACGTCTTTTCCAATTTCCATTGAGCCAAAGTGAAGGAATAGTTAAATGACTCTTTATTGAACAATATTTAAACCAGGGAATATGGAATAAAAGCCAAACATATTTATTGTAAGCAAGTGTTTATCTTTGTCAGCCTTTTTTCCCCCAAGAGTTGCAAAAGTGTTTTCTGATAACTGAGAGGCGATATGATTCCACCCTGAAAGCAAACTCTACAAGTTCATCTCAATTCTCTTATTTGTACTGTCAAGTTGATAACTGCCTGGCGCAAGTTGAAAGCAAAAATAGGAAAAAAAAAAAAAAAAACACATAACATAAGAACCACAAGCAGAATTGGCAGTCATTACAAAAATATAAACACAATGTGTTCAAGTGGATAAAACATTGATCTGAACACCATTTCTTGTTATTTCTCTTTGGAATAGTTGTTGAAAAAAATCACAGCACCTGATAAACATCTACCCTCCCAGAAGCAGATTTTTTTTAAAGTAGGATGGAATATGTGTCCAAGCACAAATGGATAAATATTTTGGCTCCTGAGAGTGAAAATTGCCAGTGATTAGCTTGTTCCTGTTTTATCTGGTCTTCAGTTGGTAGGATGGTAAGAGCTGGATTAACGCACTCAGCGAGAGTGTAGTAAGCTTTTCTAGCAACTCAGACAACCTGTTAAGCATCGAAAGGGGAACATTATCCAGTTTAATGCTCCTTTATTATTTTGATATCTAGTCTGGTCCTCAGACTATAATCAATTCACACACACAAAAAAAAGGAAAAGACTCAGCTTGTCTCAAGAACTCTGAGTAGTAGAGGAAAACAAAGATGGCACTGCTTTCCCATATTTCACCTATGCTTTCCTAGTATCTGAAATACCTATCTGAGGCAACACTGGACTGGAAACTTTTTGCTGCTCATTTGCTACCAGTCTTGTCAACCCACCACAACACCCCTCCCGCACACAGCAAAATAGTTTTAGGTCAGGGTAAAGGTCTGAATTGATCAAGGGAAGAATTTAGGCATAGAAAATCCTTCAAACATGACTGAAAGGGAGGTTTTGGTACATCATCCTACACTATAAAGTTTGAGAGGTCTAATTCAGAGTTCTGTAATATACACAGATATAGATGCTTATTATGCCAGTCAAAAATGTCATCTTGGAAGTTCTCTTTGTTTAGCATGACCTTTGGGAACTCTGCTTCCTTATATTCCTTATTTGCAAAGCACTAAGAAAGATAAACTTTGTATGTCATGATCCAAGGTAGCAAAAAAGTGAAAGAAAACCTACACAATAATCTTCCAGTGAAGTAGTCAAAAATTTAAGGAGAGGCTATTATGGGAAATGCTATATTATTTGCCTCTAGAACTATTTTTGAAATGTTAGCACTTTTCCTGAACAAACCCACCCCTGCTTTTCCATAAATATTAGAGAGCAGCTGGCTATCAGATCATGAGATCACTAATGGAAGTCTCTGTGCTCAGGAAAGCATAAAGTGTTTTTTCAGCAATGATGTGCTCTGCATATATAAACTTAATTTAAGCAGAGTAAAGTTCAGTGGTACTAAAAATAGCCTCATTTGTCATTCATTATCTATAGAATTCTTTTCATTATCATTTTTACTTACTATCACTCTATGTATTCATTGTCTTCTATATGTGTTCAGGTATGTATTGACTCAAACTAAACTGATGAGTTGATGAAAATGGGTGATGCCATCCTTTAGCTGTGAAGAGGATGCAGTTGAGCTGGAGCAAGGTCAGTCTCACTCCAGTATCGTCACACATGCTCTGTAGAATGCAGTATTAACACTGTTACCAACAGAAAGTAGAAAAAAAAAAAAAAAAAAGAAAGAAAAAGAAACATTAATTTGTCCACCCATCACTGCAAAAGTTGAAAGGAGCAGAGTAGCAGAAAAACAAATCATTGCTACAAACATAACTGACAAGGTTAAAAAGAAAATAGTAAGGCAAAATAAAAGTCAAAACTTATACAGGAATACAAAATATTCTTAATATATTCTGGAAACATACAGTTTAGCTAAAATCTTTAGAGAGATCCTTAAACAATAACAATTCTGGTTTACTGGTGAACATGCAACAAGAAAGCCTTTTCCCCCAATAGCTCATGAATAAGACAGCAGTGTAATATTGGTTAACATGCAACAACCTAGTAACACACATACCAGACAGCAGGTAGTTACAGCAGCATTCGAAAATCTGTCACTCAACACTGATACTTTCCAAAGAAAAAGAAGTGTCAGGCAACTGCCTTTCTGTAGAAGTTTGTCATTACTATTGAGGCCTGAACAGAAGGGCAAGCAATCTCACAGTGACCAAAAGGACTGTTGCAAGATCATTGTGGCTGGGGAACTCACTGATTCTGAGCAATCACAAGCAGTTATGCATGGTCTGTTCAAGGGCTTTTACCAACTCGTATTCTCCTTCCTTAAGATCTGTCTCTGTCTTATGCACCAAATTCAGTAGATGCTGCAAGTACAAGGTTCCTTAAGACATGGACAAAGAAGCATTTCGAACACAGTCTTCATCAGTGCTTCATCCATTATTAAATGAGGTATCAAAGATATTAGAAGCTGATAAATACGCAATAAATGATTTCATTATCTTTCTTTTTTTTTTTTTTTCTGTTGTGAAAAAGGATTTAACTTCAGGATGCAATTTTAGAATTCCACATCATTCTGTTTTGCAAGCAATGTTTTTAGAGAAATTTTTTATTGATCTGAGTGCATTATAGTCACAGCACTGTGACTATACGCACAGCCCTTTTGGCACAACTACACAAGGACAAACCTGCAATAAAAAAAAATCAAGCTGAAAAGTGTTAGAACTAAGTCTCTTAAGATACTAACACCAAAGAATTAGTGCACCCCCTTGTGTCTTAGGAATCCTCCACGACTTGAAAACTGAGTTCTATATGTTTGAAGGGGATCCTCCTGCAATCATTCTTTTTACAGCAAATGATTTTTCCAGTGAACACAGAATAGGACAGTAAGTCATATGAAGTGCAACTGTTTACAATAAAACCCTTAACTTTTTTTTTTCTCAAACTATTAAAACTGCATTTATTGCTCTCATTGAGGTCTAAGTCTAGAGTGACTACTTGAGAAACTATCTATGGAGAAAGAGCTACTCGGAAAGCCGTGCAATACAGCTAATACCAGGTTCAAAAGGGGTTGTACTTGAGGCTAATGAGACTAAGATCTAAATGAGGCTAAGATCTAAAAGAACTCACTTTTCTGCAGTTGAAAGAGCCATGTCTGCTAGGAAGAAGCTACATAGTTTCTTCTCTTTCATGTTTAGGATGGCAGCATATTACTGTAATTTAATGAAGAAGAAATTAGTGCACAGGAAAAGCCACATATCAGAAATGTGTGTGTTATCTTTGTAGGCACTGAACTTTAGCAATATTTAATCTCTCTTACACAAAGAAGATCAAATAATTTTTCTGCAAACCAAATAACAAGACATGAAGTGTGGCCTTGTCTCAGCACCAGAGAAGTGAAATCAAGAAAAACTGCCAGTCTCCATACTGAGCAAAGAAAGAAAAAAAAATCTTTTAATATATTTTATCGTCACTTAACATGTACCAGAATTTTCTCATAGTAGGAGTAAAATGTTTGATAGGAAGTTTTACAATGAAGAAAACCACTGTATTAATTTGATCAACTGATACTATTTCGGATCAGTAAGTTTAAAGCAGACTAGCATAACTCCATGATCTTGTGATTGAAATCCTAGTCTTCAGTAAAGAGCAATAGCACTGCTATATCAGTAGAAAGTGATTTTAAGCTTGTACTGGCTAATACTGTTAGTAGCTTATATTTAGGGAAGTTTGAAGTGAGATACCTTTCCCATCAGGTAGGAGTGGTTGTGCTTTATGCTCATGCTATGCAGCTGTAGGGCAATATGGAATCTGGAAACTCTGAAAGCCCTTGAAACTGCAGGTTTACCGGTACTCCTCACATTACTGTACAGCTATTTTGTGTCACAACTATAAAGTGAACATAAGCCAAATCAAACACATTAAAAATCTGTTTTTTTTTTTTAAATAAAGTTTTACTTGTAGCCACTGAAAGAGAATTTCTGAACAAGTGTTTATTTAGTTTATTATAATACAGTTCTCTGTATTTTATCTGCCTGAACTATACTCCTTGATTTCTGAGAGCTGTTGATTCACAAGTTTAAGCTTTGATATTAGAAAAAGAGCTTCTATCCAAAACAGGTCAGGTTGTCCACACATACCGCGCAGGCTCAATCTGGTGTCTTAGAGGTCATATTTTCATTTTACATTGAGGGTGTTGATGACTAGATGAGTGCCATTAACTTGAGCTGAAGACAGTATGTTCAGCTTCACTTCTCTAAAGGAGTCACATCTCTTCCGCTCACTCCAAACATGGTAGATGTAAAGGTAAAGAAAGGTAAAAGCAGGCCCTAGATGTTTTCCTTGCACTTTCCGACTTTTGGACACACAAGATGGGGAAAAGAAAACCAAAACCCACATCTACAGCCTAACACGTTTTAAATCCCTTCCCTAAGCACACTCCTTCTAGTCATATCATATCATACTAGTACATAAAGATCAGTATGAAACAATTTTGATTGTCCTTAATATATGCAGTTACGTTTATTGAATGGTATAATTAACTAGAGGATAAACCTTAAATATTATATAATGCTATTTAGGCATCAATCTCCACAGCTTTCTCCTTTTGTAACTCTTCACAGTCAACATTATTTCCCATACACAATTTAATCCTTTGAAGTTTGCATTACCTACCTGTCTTTTCACTTAAAATGTTGACAGTACTACAAAGTCCTATCACATTTTTTTTCCTTTTTTTTTCCCCTAAGTATCTTAGCAGATAATATTTAGATTTCTTTAAAAAAATCTACTTAATTCTGCAGATTAAGCGCTGATTTGCTTTGATCTTAAGAGTAGCATTATACAGACTGAAAGCCAAATTGTAGTCTTACTGATTCTAGTAGTACGTTTCTAACTCTCATTGCAACTGATGAGATTTAGCCATATAATAAGATAACAATCTAAATATTGTGAAGGATCCATGTCCCTTATTATCATATTTTTTTAGGGAAAATCTAGCTCAGTCTTTTTACACTTGTTTTCTTGCATTTCTTCTAGAGACAGGCAGAAAAAGTAGTGGAAAACAACTGTTTTCCCCTTAGAACTGCTAGACTAAAACCACAACCGCCTTCTAGAATAAGACATCTGGAGCAGAATTCCCTCATTTATTATTAAGACTATTCAGACTTGAATGGCACTTTAAAATACATGGACACATTTTAACTGTGCTAATTAACATTTAGTTTATTGCATTTAAGCTGCTAAAAGGATATTTTTAAGCTGCTATTTGGTTTCAGCATGTCTATATATGGATGACTGAAGTCAGCTGCCCAATTATGCTTCTTTACAATTGTAATTAAGGTCTTCAATTGATGCTTATGCTTTTTGATTCTGAGTTTTTAGTAAAACACCAGTTAACAACTGAAAGCAAAAATAATATGTTACATACCAGTAGGATTTCAAACAAAACAACTTTCATTATTACTCCCACCACAAAAAAAGAAAAAAAAAAAGATTTTTTTTTCTTTTTCTTGAAATAAAACAGGATAGAACATGAGCAGCAGCACAAAAATGCACATTCTTACTCATGCCATTCTAACACAGTAAAAAAGCACCTCAGCCAGCAAGACAGTAGCAGCAATTACAGTTTACCCTGTAAACTATGGGCTTTTACAAATGTGTTGGTACCTGCTGCTATTAAAAATATCAAAAATCTAAAACAGTGTTTGTATCAAAATTTATAACAACAGTAGAGCTATATTAAAGAACTACATCGCAGAAACCAATTAACCTTTTTTTTAAGAACATGAAACCCACTAGGAATGTTAAACATATTTATTAAATAGTAAGATAGATAGACCTAAATCTTACAGACATATCATTTAAAATAAATACAAATGTGTCTAGACTTATAGCACATAATGAGAAATTATTTTGCACACATTAGAATGTGCTTATTACTTTTATCAAAAAATGCATTTAAAATTGAGAAACACATTTCTCAAAATTAAATAGTATATTGTACATGTTATACACAAAGATAAATTGTGCAAATGAATTAAAATGACAGTATTTCCAATTTCTTTTGTTTTTATTAATACAGAGTATCACATCCTCTTCCCCTTATACTCAGAATAAGTGTTAGGCATATCCTACAAAGCCAACCACTATTGTTAGCATTTATGATAAGCAGAGCTCTGGAGGTATTACATGATGGAACGGAAAAAAATTCCTGTAGAATAAGAAAATCCATTTATTCAGTTTAATAAAATTACACTCACTGTACAAAATATTTTGCTTTTTCTTTTTTTCAATCCTTATTGGACGCTTATTACACATGTACTGAGATCAGTAAGGAATCTGTTTCTTGTCCCTTCAGTTTCCAGACAAAGAACAAAAGGCTTTCTTAAAATATGTTAAGAATAAGGCTGATCATCATTGACTCATATTGCTGATACTGCAAAGACTGCTGTGAAAATGCATTAATCAAAGTACAAAAATTTAAAACATAGGGAAGTAGAGTAAGCACAGCATCTTACAATATTTGCGCACCATTGTAACAGATGGCGACTGTCTTCCTGTTAACCAGCCTGAAAAGCAAATGTATGTATAACTGCTAAGCACAATACTACATATAAACAGCTTTGTTAGTTTGTTTGATGTTAAAGAAGTTTCATTGAAAAATCTGAAGTGATGCTTTTTGTAGCCTTCTGAGGAAGGAAAAAAAAAAAAAAAAGGGTGGGACAAGAATACTATTTCTTCCTGCACTTAAACATGTCTATTTCTCAAACAAGCACTCTTACAATATCTAAGCAAGGACAGCGGTTCGGCAGTTTTCTCATATAGACTGTGTATTATGCCATTTTTCAGTGGAATCATCTCAAAAAATAGAAAAGCAGTATAGAAAATACAGACATCAGTAAGATCATCATGCCTGTTTCTCTGTGCATCTCTTTCCAGACTGCCACATGGAAGCATGTTAGTTCTAACTGAGTGGAGGTTTGGTGCAAAAATATCTTCCTTAGCTGACCTTAGCGTTCCTACTAATTTAACCTATTCATGAAGTTGTAACAAATTACATTTGTTGAGAGGCATAGAAACTAACCAAGATTTATCACATATATTTCACAAAAGTGGCTACGGCATAAACAATTATATTTTCCACATAGTGAACTGGATCAAACTGAAAGATTATAAACATTTATTTCTTTTAGATGTAGATAAAGCAAGTTTTATAAAATGACACAGCTTGTTATACTATTATAGATGACTAGAGAAGTATATTATTATTCTGTACTTGTCAAGGAAGTATTTACCTCAACCAAATCGTTTCCAAGATTCTTGGCACCTCCCCAAATATTAGAGGAATTACTTACTCATAAAAATTTATTTTCTGTTGGTAATATGTATACATATAATTTGTAGACTGTTTCATGCTGGTACAGTTTCTGCATTTCATTCATGCACCCTAGGTGAAATTTCTGCACTCGTTCTGTACTTCATATAAAGCTGAAAAATATCTCATATGATGGGCTTCCTGACTACAGTTAATTTGTCACCTTTAAAAAATTTTTAACAAATTTGTACACTGAAGGACTCATGTAAGTGAGAAGCCAGCAAACCTTAAGATGTATGCTGTCATCTACATTGAGCTAGCTTATGCCTTTTTTTAGAATGGCATGTGGACTTAGATAAAGGGAGCTCTTTGCTATACTAAACATAATTATCAAAGTTATCTTGAAAAATAACTTGGATGTATCAGCTCAAAATATTCGCAGTGCCCACTACTGAGTTAACCCATTTTCTTGTATTTGTATTTTTGCTTATTTGACATCCAGAATGCATCAGCTTGCACTAGGTACAGTGAGTGAAAGCCCCAAACAGCATAATATTTTTGAATTAAAGCATTCTAATTTTTAAATCTCTAACAAAAATAAACCCTCTGAACTGCCTATTGTTTCATCCTTTAAGTCTTCATAGAGTAATCTAGTAAATAAAGTCAGCCATAGGATGAAACATTAATGCAGTATGTGCATACACATATATAACATTTCTAAGAATCCTCAGCAGCAAACAGTCAAGGACTCAATTTGTTATGAAGATGAAAAATTAACAAAAATATATCAAGATAGAGGAGTCAGAAAACAAAATAGTACTATAACTTCTACTGGAGAACTTTAGGTCTCTGATTTATACAAAATCTGTCACAAGTCTTGGCACACTTCTAGCTCTGTATCTTGCATAGTCTGTGAACTGCTGAAACCAGCATTACTTAGAAAGGCCCTTACAATTTCTCACACATACTTACTTTTCTAACTGCAGTTTAACATAATGAACATTCAAATAATCCTGGTGGAGTCCAGATCTGTGAAACACTAGAATTCTTAATATAACAAACACAATTTTAAGTGCCATTTGACTTTAAAAGGCCTTGTCTTCTGCTTATTAACAGAAAACAATAATAATGAAAATGTTATTGAATCAAAGGCCAAACCAGAAGATCTAAAGCATCTTACATTTTCTCAAAAACACACCAGAGCAGACGAACCACTGAGCCCTTAGGTGGTGCCATTGGTGCCTATCTGATGACAGGATGTCATCATTTTTCTGGACGTGCATTGGAAGAAAAATATCTACTTGAAAGAAAAAACAACTTCAAACAAACATGTATGTAATATTGCAGTAAATTCTTCTGAATTAGAACAAAATTACGGCAAATATGCCACAATGGAAGCAACAGGAGCTGCTAGCACAAAATTATGTTAGTATTTTTAAACTGCAAAGGAATTGAGTTGCTGTGAACTGAGTTATGAGGGCTTCCCATCTGGAAACACCAAGAGATCCTGGCTTATACTATTCACATACATCTGTCTTATAACAAAGGGAAATATAAAAGAATGTAGGAAATTCTTTATTTCTTTATTCTAGTGGCAGGATACCTGTTCTAGATAACTTCGAGTCAAAAGAAAATATGAAAATTGCACGTGGAAAAAACTTAAGGGAACTTAAACAGAAATCCATCAATACCTAAAATTATTTCATGAATTATATTGAAAGCAAGATGGAAATCGGGGAGCTGCCTTCAGCACTGCTCACCTCGCTCAGCTTTTAAAAACTCTGCATGCCCGTCAGCTTCTTGCTTCACGTGTTATTCTTTGCACACATCATCTCAGTGCTCCTATGTGTCCCTAAGAATATGTGATAAGGCTCAAACTATGTGATAAGGGGAAAGCAGAGCCACAGAACACACTTTGGCTTTAGATAAAGGTATTTAGTTCACCTAGACACACAGCGAATCTGGCAGCTGCGCGCACAGCGGCTGTTCCCGTACAGGTAGTCCTGACTGAGCCCACTTCTCCACGGGCTCTTTCTCCTCCTCTTCTCCGAAGGGGAACAGATAGTGGCTCCCCCAGGTCTTCTCCGTGGCGGAGGTGGTGAAGCAGATGGCGATGAGACGCTGCGATCTTTAAGACAACGATAACAAAGCTTTAAACTGCTGCTTTTGTACCTGAAACGCCTCTTGTCTCCGGCGGCTCCTCTCTCGCCCGCACGCTGCCCCATAACGCCCCGACAGCGCGACGGACGCGCAGGCGCAGCGCGCGCAGGAGCCGCCCCCCGCGCAGCCCCCCCCCCCCCCGCCCCCCCCCCCCCCGGGCCCCCCCCCCCCCCCCNCCGCCAGGGCCCCGCCCCAACAGCACAGGCCCCGCCTCCAGCACGAATGGCTCCGCCCCCACCACGCAGGCCCCGCCCCATTAGCGAGCTCCCGCCCCCGCCGTCGCTCCTGCGGGAGGGGGCGCTGACCCGGAAGCGCTCCGGCCCGCCCCGCTTGTCTCGCCTCGCTCGGCGGCGGCCGGCCCGGCACGCTCCGGCTCGGCCTGGTTCGGCTCGGCTCGGCTCGGCTCTTTTCGGAAGATGGCCGAGTCCCCCGAGGAGGTGGCGGTGCTGGTGCAGCGCGTGGTGAAGGACATCCGCAACGCCTTCAAGCGCAACCCGCACATGTGAGTGCAACCCTCAGCGGCCGTTGGCGCCTCAACGGCCGCGGCGCGGGGGAGGGGGAGTTCCGGCCTCGCCGCCCTCCTGCGCGCGGCCCCGCGGCCGTTACCGCGGCCGTCCTGCCCCTGTCTCCGCCGCGTGGCCGTTTAGGCGCCAACGGCCGTTAACGGCAGCCTCCTGGGCACGCGTCGGAGACGGCTGCGCTTCAGCGAGCGCTGCTCTTGGCTTCGGGGGCCTTCTTTGACCGAGGAGCTGTTGAGGGCTAACGTGCTCGCTGTCCTGGGCAAAAGCAAGCGGTTGTCCTGGGGTTTTACATAACTCTTGGACGCTGGTGTGACTGGCCCTCCTGTTGTGCTGAGTGAATTGCGCTTAAAAAGAACTGAGAACGTTTGATCCCCACGCTATGAAAATGAGGTTCATGAATAAAACAGAAGGGTGCTTGCTGTTTCCGCATCGTGAAAACCCACACCGTCTTTAAAATTTGGAAACAATAAGTATCTTTATAAACTCGGATCCTGAAATGAACTTCACTCGAGTTTGAGGTCTGCCGGTGTTAAATTCATAATGCTGCTCAGAGGAAACTGGTACTGCATGTGGGTGAATCCTGAGACAGTCACCTGAGACACCGAGCTGCTTCTTTGTACACAGATAGTGCACTTTTTTGAATAATACTGTTAAATTTGTTATATGTCTGCACTGTGTGTCTTAATTAAGATTCGGGTGCTCTTCACTGTGGATTGTTTTGAAGGAGTCAAGATCCCTGTGTAAATAGGAACCAGTGTTACTGTCCTTTGGGAATTAGGGAGTCAGAAGATCTGTATTTTATTTTCAGCTGTGCTGCCACTTGGAGTCCTTTGTTTCAGTACCTCCCCTATTTCTGTGTCTAATATTCCCATTATTTGTTGTTTTAAGACATAAACTGTTTGGGCACTCACCTTTCTAACTGTTTATGTAGATTTCCCATGGGTTTTGGCAAATGTTATCTCAGGGAACAGATAATAACTTTATAATAATGTTTGTGCATCTGGGCCAAAAAGCTACAGTCCCGGAGGTGATAGCCTATTATCTGTTCCATAAAATAATGTGCTAAGCAGTTATTTAGGGAATATTCACTGGTACTTTTTAATTTGACAGTTAGTATTAAGGAGAGAACTGGAATGAATATCCTCAGGTTTTTCTACATGTATCTAGCAACCTGGGTTGGTGGTCAGGTTTTAAAATACAGCTTATGGATGCTGTGAAGAAAGAACTCTAATTTGCCATGAGGTTTCATTTTTATTTTGTGAGGTATAGAGCTCTGTAAATAGACAGGATTTGTGAATGAACATCCTGATTCTTTTCAGTTCCTACTCGGTTGTGAACACTTTGCCGGTAGCAGATTTTGAGTTTGTGTTTTTGAGGAATATATTGCAATATACTGAATATATTGCAACTTTTATGTTCTTTGTTGTAGTTGTGAAAGAAGTCACAGTTCTGTGCTCTGAGACTGGTTCACTGTGCCATGCTTAACATGAAGAAACATGTACTATTGTTGGTTTGTCCCTTGATTAAAGAAAAAGGATGATTCTGTCTGCTAGACCACTAAACTGGGAGTCTGAATTGGAACTCTGCATGTCTCCTCTGGTCTGGCATATATGCAGGCCCTCCATGACAGTGCCACTTGGGCTGTAGGTTGGAGTCCTGCCAGGCTCCCTAGCTGGCATCTTACCTTCCTGTTGTTGGCCAAGGCATTTATACCTCGAGATGTTACCCTCTTGAGTGGCTGGTTTGTGTTGTAGGTCTAAGTTTGGCCATATGCCTGACTACTGAAGATGAGTGGGCTGCCAGGTGTATGATTCTCCTAATTGATTCTCCTAGTTTTGTCGCCTTTTTTTGTTTCTGTTAAAGTATTTGTTGTCTTTCATTCCTTATTTATTTTCCTCTTTTACATCTGAGAGAATGGACTTTTTCTTCTGGCAAGGTGTCAGTTTTCTAGGAGTTAGCTAGCTAAAATGTGGGTAGTGCTGGGTTTCATAAACACAAAAAAGCAAGTAAAAAGTAGTTTTAGAGTATGTGGAATAATGAATTGTTTCTCATTTTTTTGCATTCAAGTAAGTTTGGAGCAAGAATATTGATCTTTTTGAGACAATTTTACTTTTAATTAAGCATACAATACAAAACTCATTTTGTCTTTTCTCATTGATAGCTCCTTCTTTTTTAGAAGACTAGTAGCGTCAGCATGCAAGTTTTCAATTTTGTAAGGTTGTACATTTTTTTTGCCAGATGTTTTTACCCAGATCCACAAGGACAAGTCTTGATTTACATGAGCTGACCCATTGAAGCTAAATGGGTTGCCAACAGTGAGTAAATCTTCTGTTTTCAAGAGCAGGACCACCTTTAGGGAATGGTGCTCAGATTCCAGAAATTGCAGAATGTGCAATGAAAAGTTTTCCTAAGATATTAGAGAATATTTTCATTTTTCAAAGAAAAAAAAGTTCTTTTTTGGGGGAGTTCTTGGTTTTGTTTTTAAGCTTTTCTTCTGCGTATGAAGTCAAACAAATACAGACTGTTTGTCGTGAAAGCATATGATTTTAATATGTTTAATTGGAAAGATGATCTGTTAGACCGTGCATAGCATTTGAGTTCAAAAACAGAGGATACCATTTCTAGTTTGCCAAAATTACTCATGTCAACTTGGCTCAGTTTGTTTTTTCTATCTCAATTCACCACATTCTTAATATGGTAAAAATACTACACTTCTTTTGGTAAGACTTGAAATCGTGTTGTGATTACGGATATCTCTTCTGGGGATTCTCAAAGAAAAATGCTGTAACTGCTTTCTCAAGTTCTTACTTTAGCTGAATGTGAAATTCTCTTTTGCAATTTACTTTTTGGGACTGTTAAGTAACATTGTAGTGGATTGTTGCTTCAAAATACAACCATTCTAAGTAAAAATTATTTGCTTATAATAAATAGGAATGGGGCTTGCTAGTGCAGAGCTTTTTTACTACAGCTCAAGTTTGAGAATTAAAGGACGGTAATTTTGACAGTGATAATAATCTCTTGGAGACTGAAGAATTATTATCTACAGAAATAAATAGTGGCAAAAAGTACTTTGGATTTCAATATTATTTCACTTTCAATTTTGGAAGAGATTTCTTCTACAAAGATAAACACTAATCATAGCTTTTATTTGTTTTATGTTGCATTATAAAATAATGGGAAAGGGTTTCAGCATTTGGATTTAGGCCCCCTCTTCCTCTCAAGTGTTGAAAATTCTTTAGGAGTGTGGTTTTGTCGTTAGACTTATTTTAATTTAAAAATAGAAACTTCTCAAATATCCGTGCTCTGGATTCTCTTCCAGTATTAGAAAATTTTCATAGTTACAGTAGTCTACATCTAAATCATCTTTATACAGTAATATTTGAAACATATCAATTGATACTTTGATTATTGATTATACTTCTTTCAAATTTTAACTATCCCCTGACCATTAATTAAAACCTTACTGCTTATTCTTTGAGGGGAAGCTGAATTATTTTGATAGTCTTCTGGAAAAAATAGGGTTTCTTAATGTTGAACACACAAAGGTTGAAAACCCATCCATCGTGATAATCACTACAAAATTCTCCTTCCCTAGCAATACTTCTGTGATATGCTTATTTTGAAAGAGGGAACTTTTTGTGTCAGCAAGGTTATAAAAGTTCAAAGTGGGCTGACCAGTTCAGCTTGGGCTGGGCTACTGAATGGCTGTGTCATCAGCCTGTGGCATTTGAATATTGTACTGCAACAGCTTTTCAGCGTTAACTTGCCACAGTTAGAGTTCTAAGTGTGAAAAAGGTCTGGATTGTGCAGCTCGAGGGTTAGACCTTCATGTTCTTGAACATCTTTCCCAGCCTCAGCACAGGTTGAAAAGGCTCTGTGACTCCTGTAGTCTTTAGGACAAGCAGGTACTTCTGAGTTAAAATCTCGCTCCTAGCTTTGGCTGACTCAGGATTTTTTTTAGGAACGTGAACTAAAGTGATCATCTAAAGATTACCTAAGTATCTTCAGATAACTAGTAACTAGATTTTGGAATATAATTGTGTTATTGATTTTAGGAAAATAGTGTTAAATGACCAATACCATCCTAAACTCAAGAGGCTGTATCAGAAAACCAGGGAGAGAAATTAAACCTTATGATGATGCCTCAACTGGTGGGAAATACCAGAGAGCAGCTGTCCATAGTCATCTCCTTCAGTATTTTGTGAGAAGTTTGCATCTGTTACTTGACCTACATTTAGTCACCTTCCGTCCTGTAATAGGTTTGAGCGTAGTCATATGACTGGATTGTCTACCTTCTGTCATATGACCAGGGACTCTCTGCACACAATTGCACAATTGCACAGTTTTACAAACACAAACATCAATCCTGGTACAGATACAGTTTTGGTAAGTGATGGGGGAGAAGCTGCAAGTGCTCTCAAGTCATTTTCAGCTTTGGCTATGAAGTTGAAAAAAGAAATGATCTACCCCACTATCTGCAGCTCTTGAAGGCACAAGGCCTCTTCAGGAACAGCCAGCTGGGAGTGGCTTGGATGTGTTGCTTTGGTAAGCCACAAATTAGGCACCTTGCCTAAAATATCGCTGGAAGAACAGATTTACCTTAAATCCCGAATTCTGTTCTTTCTCAAAACTGAATGCAACAATACCAAAGTATTCTAAACAGCATGTTACTGAAAGTCACGTCCCAATATGCATCTTCGGATAAGAAGATGAGATAATCTTTGGATAATGTTCAGATAAATTGAATAGTTATCAGACACTGTTCAATGCAGAAAATGGTTTATCTTCATGAATTTCCTTGTTCAGCAGTCTACATTCTCTGTCCATTTGGATTCACTGAAAAAATTGAAGTGTTTTAGACTGATTTGTCAGCTGTGTACAAAACCTATCTTTTGGCATTATGAATATATGAAGTAGTCTTGTGAAATCTAGCTCTATTGAGTTGGGCTTCTTGCCAAAAAGTGTATTGTATTTGTGTTTTGTTTGTTTGTTTGTTTTTTCTCCCTCTTCTCACTGTTTATTTCTAGCGAGTCTGTTTATGGACTGGTACATTTTCATGATCTTTTGCAGAGCTAATTAGTGCCGTTGTGGGTTACATCTCCATTAGAGCTGAGAACCTGTATGTCCCTGAGTGCAAGGGCAGACCCATTTTGTCCAAGGGCCAGGTTTAATATTCATAAATTAAAACGGAGCCAACACTGAGTGTGTACAAACCTCAGGATATAAGGTGTCATCTTGGAGAAAAAAAACATCTGGAATGTCATTTAACCTGATTAGTCTTCTGAAAAGCCTGAATTATTTTGAGTGGAGCTGCCATAGTGAGGATCATGCTTTAGTACTGTTTTCTTATAATGGGTCGAGTAGCTATGTGTGTGCTTTCTTCTTTCTGGGCTCAGATGGGTAAGGGATTTGGTATGCCTTTGGAGAAAGGGCTGAGTGGTTTGTCTATACTTTTTGTGAAGCTACTTTTGTTTTTTGTGTCTTAAGTTTTATGCAGCAGTCTGTCAGAGTGAACCAGTTTTCTGAACAGGCAGATGTACTTAAACAAGCACATAGTGTTACTTTAATTAGCTTAGTAATAAGGACATAGAATTCAATTAGTGTATTTAGATTATCCAAGAAGACATAAAATGAAATTCAGATTATATGGCTGACACTTGGAACGTATTTCTAGACCTTGTACAAAGAAAATATGAGAAATAGGAAAATGCTTAATTCTTTATATCTGAGGTGGTAACATAGGTTTTTTTCTTCTGAGATTAGATAATCTCTTTCCTCAGCAATAGAATTTTTGCTGTAAGAGATGATGGTGAACTCATGCATAGTAGAAAGTACAGAATTATGTTGTATTTCATGCTAGTGAATGGATGCAATCCAGTCCAGTCTGGTTTTAAAAGCTATAAACTCACATGGAAACTAAAAAAACAATGTTGTTTGCTTGTATGATTTTTTTTTTGTA
This sequence comes from Crypturellus undulatus, assembly GCA_013389825.1. Classification (NCBI taxonomy): domain Eukaryota; kingdom Metazoa; phylum Chordata; class Aves; order Tinamiformes; family Tinamidae; genus Crypturellus; species Crypturellus undulatus. The sequence goes on along the minus strand of VWPW01032577.1, from coordinate 712,401 downwards.
GCCATCATTGTTTATTATGGAGAGGCTTGATTTAAGTTTAAGTTCAGAATGTTGTTACCATTTATTAAGTTTCAGTGTAGTTGGACTGGCCTGACTCACATCCTTCATTTTAATGCCTTGCATAGAAGGGAGAAAAACAGAAGTCAAAATGTCTGCGTGTGGGAATCCACACCTTGGTTTATGTGTTGTTAGCAGAATGAAAGACAGAAATGTGATTTTCTTTTGCGTTTTCTTGTTTCTTTTGCGTTTTCTTGTGTCAGAACAATTGTCACACATCCTTTGCTTCCTTGAAAAAATCTTGATAGCTCCCAGTCAGTCAGGTGACTGTACCAATTAAAGTACTCTGTTTCTCTGTGGAAGCAGTTGTTAGAGGTTGTCACATCTCTATAGCAAAATGAGTTATTCAGCTAGGTTAAAGTAGTTAGGTGTTAAACCAGTAGTACACAAAAAGGCCTTTCTCTGGTAGGGTATCTCAGGAAGTGAGAGACCAGAGAGAGAAAGAACCAGAATCAGCATAAGCAATCTTATTAAAAGACATGTAAAGAATCTCAGTTCATGTTTGATCATCTGTTGTTGCAATTATTCTTAGAATTTTCAATATTCCTCTATTTTATTTTCTTTTTATCAGCAGAGCATTTGGGAAGTAATTTAAGTTGTCCTAAAGGCTCTTAACTGAAAGCCACAATTAACTTTATATTGTATCTGAACAAATCATGTAGTTATAAAACATTTTTGGATCACTTTAAATGTTATTCATGCTTTAAAACTTGTTTAATAAATAAATAAATATTTATTTGCCAGATTAATTTACTGCATAAGCGTGAAGAAGCAGCTTTTTCCAAAATGTGTTTTATAGCACCTGCAGTCCAGTAAGAATCAAGGGTAAACTGAGGATAGTGGGTAACCCTTAGGCAAAGACAAAGAAAAAGCTGATGGTCCAATGGGACTGGAGAACTGGCACTCTGTTATGTTGAGAAGAATACTTGGTAAGTGCTGCACACAAGTTGAACTATATTTCTTTGTGTTTTTGAAGAGATGAAATTGGATTAATACCCTGCCCAGAAGCCAGGTATAACCGGAGCCCTATAGTACTGGTGGAAAACAAGCTTGGTGTGGAGAGCTGGTGTGTCAAGTTTCTTTTGCCGTATGTCCACAATAAACTTCTCCTCTACAGACAAAGAAAACAATGGCTGAACAAGGAGGGTGAGTTACTCGATTGCAAAGTCTTATGGGATTCTACAACAAAATCTTTTATTTTTTGTGACACTACACTGGCCATTCTTAAGGTCACATTAATCTTCTGTGCAAGACATCAGAATGACCTAAACATGCTTCAGTGCTGAAAATGCAAATCCACTCTTTTTTGCCCAAGTTGGAATAGTTAAAGGGAGATTTTACCCTTGAGTGGTTTAGGAAAATAATGTTTCTGTCTAAAGAAGAATTTTGTCCTACTTTCCTGAGTCAGGACAGTTCTAATGTATGACTCTAGGCAACAAGTCTGATGGTTTTTCAGATTTAGGAGTCCCAGAATTCGTGTGCTGAAGCAATTTGGTAATTAAAAGTCCTTTTTTTCTCCCTTTATCTTTTTTTTTTCTTTGTTTTTCTTTGTTTTTCTTTTGTTTTCAATTATTTTTTTTGCTGTATATGTATATGTGGAAAAAAATGTCTGTATGTGTATTGTATTTTGAAAGTTACCTGGTGAAAAATGTTGCAAAGTTCGGCTTCATTGACCTTCATCATATCTGCAATTGAGAGATATTAAAAAGACAGAATAACTACTAGTATTTTGGGAAGACAAAACGGAAAACATACACAAAACAACCACAGCTCACAATGTAGTATATTTCTCTTATTATAAAACTACTACTGCTTTAAATACTGCCCCCCATGCTTTTATTTGTGTAAAATGGGAACAGTAACCATCAATACACTCAATAGATGCCCAATTTAAATATGTAGGTAATCTTTGAACTTTCTTTTGGGCAATTTATCTAGTTGAGTAGGCATTTAATCTGTTTACTAGGTATTTAGGTACTTTGCTGGTTTAGGGATGGGTAAGTTGAAGAATTTTCATTATGTTTAGAAGTGTGTATGTATCAGAAGTTGCAAGCATTTGATCATGTTAGAAACATTCATGTCTTTGCAACAGGTTGATTTTCAAGGAGGAATGTTTTATTATGGGGGTGGATAAAAAACTTCTTTAAAGTATTTTTCAAGTATTACCATAAGAGCCAAGTGTAAAATTTGCCCTGCACCCTTAAGATGTTTTCAGTACGGTAATGTGATAACATAACCTGTTCTTCAAAGCGAGAACATTGTGGGAAACACAAATTACTTTGTTGGATATATGTGAGCAATTAATCATACAGCAAGTCATTCTGCAAGTATATTAAATGGAAAGATGTTCCACTTTTTGGTCCATTTCTTAATTATTGCCTAACAACTTATTTTTCTGAAAAACATCTCAACTGAAAGTTACCTGATGTCACTTTTCATTTATATGTTTCTCAATAATATGTTCCATTATTGCTTTCTACAGTTTTTTTTTTTTTACTTTGATTTTATAATCATGTGAACCGAGCAACAAGATGAAGAGATATTCTCCTCACGTAATAGTGCAATGACTGTAGAGTAGAGATTAAGTAAATATACTGGGCATACTGAAGGCTGTCAGTGTGTTTTATGTTGAGAAACCTCATGCTCTCAGCTTTTTACAAATAAACTGCTTGATGGATGCAGTGTAATGCAAAGCGAATAGGAAAGACTTGACAATGATATTACTTCCCTATTGTCAGCTATCACATACATCAGTCTTGATTTTTAAGACATTACTAAATTTGTATATGCTTGCAGTTTGTGCCATGTTTAAAAGGCCATAAAGTATTACAGAAAATTCTCTTTGTTGTCTATATTGTGAATTAGTCAAAATATCTCAATATGAAGCAAGGTGGTCAATTCAGAATGAATTGAAAGTATCGTCTTCTATGTAGCAATACAGCAAAACATCATCCTGGACCGTGGATTTCATTTGTCTAGATGTAGTTTTATAGCGTGTGTATATATATACTTTTCATAACTACATAGTGTAGAGAAGCCATCTGCAGCTCAGGATTATACTAAAATAGTACAGTATTTTTTATGTCACTGTCATTTCCAAGCGTTTGAATTTTTCTCAAATAATTCTGTGTTTAGGATTTATACTTTATATTACAGGTCTGCAATTTAAATCACTTAAATTCTCAGAAGTCTTGTAATCCCTGTCCCACTCTGAGAAAATGCTGTATTTTTTTATTATAGCATTACAGGTAAACGTTATCAACTTCTCTTTCCAGACCTCTTAGATATGACTTCTGCTAGCACAATAGAAATTTATTTTTTAAAACAAGAAGTGGGACACTAAACTGACCACATGCCTCTCTCAATTTAAACTAGCATTTTTTATGAAGTAGGATTTAGTAGTATTTCACAGTAGCCTTGCCTAGGTAAGGGAGCCAGTGGAGAAAAGACTTTTCAGAAGAGCAGGATCTGGGAATGCAGTGAGAACACCGTCGTTATATGTGAATCACTGTTAATCGTTGTGCTGTGTTTTTGTTCTGTTTAATCCCTTAGAACTGATAGATATCACCTGTACACTGCTGCTGCTGAACCCAGATTTCACCACTGCTTGGAATGTAAGGTATGTTGCACTCAACCACTTTAAATATTAATCAGCCATAAGCTTTGTTTTAAGTGGTATTGGATAATGCAGCAACAGCTGTGGATAACACAGCTTTTCAGCTAGGAAATACTAAAAGAGTTTTTAAAAAATCTATTTATCTCTGTCAGATAATTCAAACTATTTTTCTTTGTTTGTTTGTTTTCCTCCCTAAAGTGTAGGCTAAAGACAGTGTCATTGCGGTAAAAGCACAGCTGGTCAGTTTTTTATGGATAAATTGCATAGAAGTGCCATTCTTCTGTCAGTTAAGGAAGGCAATTTATAATTGTACATATATTTAGCTATACATACTCTTTCCCCTAAATCATGTAGCACCCAACTTACGTCTGTTGTGTTCTCTCACTGTTCTCATTTAGCACTCTTTGAATGCTATACCTGAATCCTTTTGAGGTAACTGTTCTATTTACTGTTCTTATCCCAACAGCTCATGAAAGCTGCATAACACTCAGTTAGTACTCTGCCATGTAGATATGCTGTCAAAGAGGAGGGGAAAGATAAGTGCTTTATTCTGTGCACATTTTGCACAACCCCTCTGCTTTTTCTCCATCTGTGGAGTTTGGTTTAGCTTCACTATTTCTAATGCTGCAGCACCTTGCTATTCAGGAGTCCTTATGAAAGAGGAGAGGAATTTACTTTCCTGCTTCTACCCTTGCCAGGAAGCAACAGTTCTTTACAGCCTTGTAATCCCACTAACAACATCTTATTTTTGTTTAATGTGCACAGGTAGAGAAATATTTGCTTTATCTTAAATAGGTAAACTTTAGAACAGTCTTAAAAGAATAGTTTTAGAGGTTGGAGAGCGACAGGAGATTATATCTTAGTATCTGGGAGGATTCTCAATGTTAAAAATAGACTTTTGCAGTTAAAATGCTCCTTTGCAGTAGGAAAAGTGAACAAAATGACCTAGAAAGGTGTTATCTCTGGAAATCCATTAGCCCTAGATAATGCAAATTCATTTCTTCTTTCATGGCTGGTGCAGTTCCTGAGGATTCTCTAGTGACCTTATTTTTCAGTTGACTTAGGTCTAAGAGAAGGAGTGTGAAGGTGATGAAAATAACTTACTATCATGAAAAAATATGTCCTTGATATGCTGCCATGTAGATATAAAGTAATAAAATGAAAGCAGCAGCATGTGTAAATAATAGAACTACTGTAACAATGATATTTTGTTGCTACTGAAAACTGAATTGAGACTTTCATTTTAGTACTTTTAAAAATGTAAATGTATGCCCTATATGTCCATCTTTATTAGAATGCTTTTTTTCTGGTTGACAGCTGAGAGAGCTTGCTAGGACATTCACTAGATGAATAAAGTTGCACATGGGATAAAAATATTTAGGGATATAAATGAGGATTGTTTTCTGTGTTCATGTTTCATTCTCTAAATACGTTTGAATCAGCTGTGTAGTGTTCAGAGTGAGCCTGGTGTTCTGCCAACCATTCATCAGCAGGTGTGTGATGTACCTTTTAGTCTACCTTAAGACTAGGATAGGTGAATCTACACCTACACTAAATCTTAACTTGCACTGATTTAGGCTGTGACTGGGAGCTGGCTCTTTTGAAAGTGAGGCACTGTTAAGTGGCATGACCTCAGCTGAAACACCTGATCATCTCAAGTTCTGGTGAAATACCTGCTAAATGCTGCTTATTAGCAGATTACAGATCAAACTATTAAACATGTCTGACATTTAGGGTCTTAGAGTAGAATATAGACTGTATTCCCCGCAGATGTGCAAAGAATGACTTTACAGAGACTTAGAATCAGACTGGAGCTTAATTGTGTGCAATTTGCACTCAGCCTGCAGTAGAATGATAGTTTTATTTTTGCTTAGCAGGTCTTTCTTGCATCAGCCTGCAGTAGAATGATAGTTTTATTTTTGCTTAGCAGGTCTTTCTTGCATCAGATATGTCTTAAATTTTTCACACAGAAATTCCTCATTTTATCTTGAGAGGCGTAAGTGTCATGTACTCTAGGACCCCTAAAAAAAAAAATAGTGCAATAATTATTTTCCAAAATTCTGTAACAGCAACCTTTCCTGTTTAGCAACCACTGCTGTAGATCATGGTATTGTTTCATTTTAGACTGAGATAATCGCTGTTTCCTGTGTTGGATTCTCTGCTAAGATATTTACGGCTGAGAGCTTCACAGGTAGCAACAGACCCAACAGCATTGAATTTGGAGAGACAGGAAAAGGGTTGTTTGAAAGTAGGAAAAGGAAATCTCTTCATAGGAGCAGAGCAAGAGACTGGAATACAATAAAGAGGGGAAGGCGTAGGAACAGACTTTGACTCAGCTAACAATCTCGAGAGTTTTTAACTGGTTAGCAATGCGCAGCAGAGATTATCTATGTCCCTAGAAGGCAGTGCAGTCCATCTTGACTGCAGTGATACTTTAATCATTTGTAGTTACTTAATGCCTATACCTGTAAAGGTTTGTGATTTTTTTTTTTTATTATTTTTAATCAAAATAACTAGGAAGGCATAGTAGGCCAGAAAAATGTGATCAGAACCAAGAGAACTGAACAAGAAGTAATTGTTAGCATGCTTACCACAGCATGCTAAGAAAGATAAGATGTATAAATATTTTTTGATGCTCAGAAGGAACTTAACAGCCCCTTGGAAAAAAAGAAATAGAAAAACTGCTTAATCAACAAAATAACCTGTTTACACTGAACGGAAAAGTAGAGGAAAAAGTATTTGCAGCCATTTATCACTATTTCAGTTATCTTCTGGTTTTGGAAGTTGAAAAATCTTCCAAATTAAAATGACCAAAATGCTTATGTAAGTGATTGCAAAGTTGTCACAGAAATGCATGCAGAGAACTAATATGTGTATTTTTGATGTACTTGCTGAAATATACAATTAATCAAAATTCTGAAGGCTGAATAATTATCTGTGGTTCAAGTGGCAAATGTAAACTGGAAATTAAATATCCCAAGTTAGATGCTCAGTTCTTGTAATATTCCTGTAATCATGTTTTCTGATCTCTTTGAGCAGTTTTCTGCTGTCTTCACTAGAGATCAGGAGCAAAACATATTCAGGGATTTGTTCAGCCATTCATTCAGAAGCAACAAATGTGTCAAGGCTACTGCCCTCCTTGTGTTCTCTGGGATCTTGCAATCAATAAAGGCATTGTATACATTTTAACCATTTTTTTTTTTTTTTGCATTCAAGTAATGCATTGTTTAATCTTACCATTGCCACCATTAGCACCTGGGTCAGTGAGTAGATGATAGTTCAATTAAAGCAACGCAAAAACAAATCTGACAGAGTGTATCAGTTTTCCACTAAAAACAAGTGAATGAACCCTGCAGAGCCATCCAAGAACAAGTAATGCCAGTAAATGTTCTCATCAGAAGGCTATTTCAGTTTACTTACGCAATTCAGTCCATAACTTTCAAACCATGTTATATGTTCTCTGTCAACTTCTGGAGGTTCAGGGAAATTCAGTGTTCCCTGTCTACATATGTAAATTTGCAGTTTACTGAAATAACTCTCCATTTCACAGTAGCTAGTTACTAGATATGGAGACTAATGTCTCTGGAGTGCACAATGGCAGGAAAGTATTTAAAATACGTTTGAGAAGGGCAGTAAGAGTTTTAAATTACCCTAGAAAGTCAAAGAGGATATAGGACGGGGAACTTCATGACGGGAGAAATAAGGTGGACTTTTTACTTTGATAACTTAAATCAGCACTTGATGATGGATTTTAAGTTTCATTAGGGTAAGTTCTTTGTTTTCTTTTTCTTAAAACCAGAAGTTATGTTTTACATTTAAGTACACTTGCTTCTCTAGGAAGATCTAAAACATTCTACACATTTTAATATATTTTCACCTTCCTCTAAATTTAGAGATCCTAAACCATGCATAAGAAATATACTTAAAGATTGTGTGTGTGGAGATTAAGATGCAGGTTTTTTATTTCAATTTATTTTTGTTGGGCCTGGTTAAATAGGGAGTGCCTGATATAGTGGAGTGGAGTGGGTTAATATCCTGGGAGCTTTTTGAAGTCTTGCAATACTTGCAATAGTCATGATGTATTTTACTACAAAAGAAATCCCATTGTAACTGAGATTTGTTTTTTGTTTTAAGATTATGTATTTTATTCATATAAATTTATTTTATCTTTTGTAGGAAAGAATTAATACTATCCGGCACTTTAAATCCACTTAAGGATTTGCATCTTGGAAAACTGGCATTAACCAAGTTTCCAAAGAGCCCAGAAACATGGATTCATAGGTGTGTTTTGTTGGCTTGTATTGTCTCCCAAAATTTAAACTCTTTTCACAGTTTTTCTTCCATTAGGAAAGTGATAGATGAAGGACATCTAGAAATATAGCAGATTATTTGATCCAGGGATAAAATTTAATGCTTTGGCTTCTGAGGACACTTTTCTACATTTTGTATTAAAGCAAAATCCTATGCACCATTTTTTGGTCGAATATTTTTTAATGGCTTTGGAGGGCGGATTATTTTTCCTTGTGGGTTATCATTTCTTGCAGCATATAAAACTTTCACTTTGAGAATTCTGATTCAAATAACAATAAATATTTATTTGAGCACTGTTGGTTTTTTTTTCCCTAATACAGTATGATATTGCTTATTTACAGACATTCCAGAAAGATGAAAAACCTGTTAATTTTTGTAACTGGAGTTGGGCTCTATTCTGGTCTATTACGTGATGAATTTACTTTTTTCTTGTCTAATTTATGCAGTATTATTAAGTCATTGTTGTTACTGAGCACTGAAATGACAAAGCACTTTTTTGAGGAGATAACCTGGTGTATTTGAGTAATAATGGAATTTTCAATTGTGATTGAGTGTATATAAAACACCTGTAGCACAGTGAGTGCAGTTTTAATATGTTGTTCAACTTTGTAATGAACATTCTTGGTATATATCTATTTTTGTACATATTTTAACATGATGATTTGCTCTTTTGTAAGTTCACATTTTGTTGTCCAGTATTAGGAAAACATAAAGTTTATGCCCCCTATTAAAGGATTCAAATATTTTTATTGAACCATTTTTTCTGATTCATTTTTAAACTTTGTTTTAATGTTACAGAAGTCTCTAAAAGAGATACTTCTCAAATCTCATCCAACATGCTCTAGCTGTTTTTTTCTAAATATGCTCTTTCCTTTGAGTAGTATCTGTGACGACTTACAGTGAGTGAACAAACAGAAACACAGCTGGGCATGTAGATTATTGTGGAATGCAACAGGAAAACTTTTGGTATGGGAAGAGCTCAGATCAAGCCTCTAGTTATAACTTAACTCAAATAAAGGAAGTCTCAATAAAGCTTACTTGACCAATACAAATGAAAAAAGTGTGAAAAATATATGAATTTTTTTTTTTAATTCTGCTCACATCATTAATGCTGTACACCATTTAACCAGACGGTGGGTGCTGCAACAACTAATTCAGGAAAACTCCTTACCCACTCTTGTGACTAAAGGAAATTTGGGAGCAGCACCTGTGGAAAGAGTTCACCAACTAGTGCAGGAAGAAATGGATGTCTGCTGTGAAGCTGCTGGGAGGTATCCCAGCAACTACAATGCCTGGTCCCATCGCATCTGGGTTTTGCAGCACTTGGGAAAGCTGACTGTCAAGGTAAAATATAGTAATCAGTAAAGTTTTAAGTTTTTGTTTTAAAAAACAAAAAAATAAAAGGTTTGCCATACTCTCATGTGAGCTGAGAGTATTGTTTTCGGTTAGAACAGGCAAAATAGGCAAATTACTGCAACAATTGAGTGCTCTTTTGGATTTTTCTTGCCAAAGTAGCTTCTGTCTAGCTGTTGGTATTTAGTCTTAATGATTAGTAGATGGTATATTGGACTCTGAGTGCTGAAACAAAAAAGTGACAGTGAACGTGAAATTTCTAGTGCAGAAATTGATGTTTCTAATAGAATAGAAGTTATGTGACTGTTGCTATATATAATGTGATTTCTTGTTATGCTGTCTTTATTCTGCCTTTCTATGGTGTCAGAATGTTGAACGTTAGGAAGAATACTGTTCGAATTTTAAAGCAAGCGTAATTGTGCCTGTATCTGCTTTCTTCAGCTCCAAGAGCATCTTTTGGCAGACCTTTTACTGAGTGCTATTTCAGCTTCAACGAGGATGTCTTGTGTGCTGTCAAAAATTTCCAGTCACGTGGTAACATCTAAAACATTCAGACACCAATTTTAAGTAGAGCTAATTGCTGTGATATGATCTGGAATTGCAGAAGCAGTGTTATAACACTGTGGTTTCTAAGCTGCTAGGAGAATTCACTGTTTATAGTGGGCTGAGACCATCACTCTCCTTTTAGCAGAAGTCATTGTTTTTTTCATCATTCAAATATATAGTGGAAGGAGGTAATGAATAGGCAATTGTTGAGTCAGTAGAGCATTTCAGAGCGTTATTTTTGTGTGTTATGCGTTTATGTGTTTTTATGTGTTAGAGCACTATGTTTTATGTGTCAACTACTACTAGGGACTGATTTTTTTTGTGAATTTTCATCTGATAAACATTAGAAATTCTGTTCTGAGTTCAGTGGTAAATGGAAAGTATGTTACAGACTCAAAGTAAATTTGTATAAAAAGGAAAATTATGGAAAATTCAGAAGAATTACAGGATGAGGATAAACTGGAGGTTAGAACTCTGTTAGAAGTTGATGATTTTTATTCATCTGAATAGATCACATGTTAATCTTTGCTAGCCCTATTAAAAAAAGGAAAAAAGGAGGAAGCAGAAAAAAGCACTGTTAATCATTTTTTTTCCTTTAGTTGACAGTAGTTTGAAGGTGAGGATAACATCTTGAGTGCTTTTTGTATCTGCTTTTCCTTAATGATTTAAATAAATAGAATTTTTCAAATTGATAGAAGTAGCTCTCAGACTCATAATCTGCCTGGTGTTTTTATTCATTGTCAAATATGAATGCTTTATATAATGATTGGGCCATAGCTTAGCTATAAAGGAAATGTATTAAATTTGTTAGATCACTCCCAAGCCCGTCTGCCTTGGCAGCCATCCCAGTTCTCCTACTGGTCTCCCTTTTATCCTTGTTACTAAGGAAGTGATTGTGTTTTCATCCAACTGGCTTTTATACCCTTTAGCAATATTTTGCTAGTGTTACTACTCATGGAAGAATGTGTTGAACCCATTGGGCAGATCCCCCGTGTCGTTTCCACATTGTTCTACTACAGCGCTGATACATCTCCTCAAATAATCTTGCAGTGGGTACTAGGGATGCAGGAAACCTAGAAAACAGCATGGGACCTAAAGTGTGATCATTTTGTCGTAATTCTAAAATGCAATATCTTTCTAGGGAACTGTACTCCCACAGTACAGTGGGAGTGGGAGTTGTGGGAGAACAAAAAATGAATTATGAAGAAAAACAGGAAAAAGGCACATAATAGATTTTGACAAAAATATAAACATTTCCTCTTGCTTAATATTTTCTTTGTCTAGACAGTCAGTTGTGTGCATAAATATCTAAAAAGAACTATAATTTAGATAAAAAACTAGACTTGTGATAAAAAAGTCAATAAAACAATGACTGTACCATTTAATTCTTCAGCCATTTAATTCTTAAAAGTCTGCCTCAAATTAGAGCACCTTGTATTATTTAAGTCCACATTAACATACAAACTTTGTTTATAGTTTGATTTTTCATTTTTCTTTACACACAAAAGAAAAATGCATATAAAATACATGCCCCTTTCTCCCACCGAGAGAATAAAGGGCATGTGTAATTATTGAAACTTCTTCAGCAAATAATTAATAATGAATTAATAGCTGTCAGGTTGATTTAGATGGAGGACTTCTTGTTTTTGAGTTTATTTCTGAGGCTGCTTGAGGTTTTTAGATTGTTCTTTTGTTCTTTTGGTTTTGTAATCCTCCTGGTTCCTGAACTAAAATAATTTTGAACTAAGCTCAGAGTTTGAAGCTGGGTGGGACTTTTTCTCTCGGAAAAATACGTGAAATAAAGGAGAGAAAAGCTAGGCACTTTATAAGGTTTTCTTAAAAAAAAATACTCATGTTTCCTCACTTTTACACAAGATAGTAAAACTTAATCATGTTTGAATATAAATAACCTGGTTTTCCTGCAGTATTTGAACCATATTATCTGGATGACATAGATTTGGAATAATACTAGTATTCAATTTGAATTTATCATGAAAGATTATTCCAAATCAATTGAATTCTATTCTGTTATTGGGGTACATGCATCACAAATGATAAAAGGAGAAAACACTTAACAGTTAAGTGTTTATGTTATCTTATATGACGCTGCCCTTAGCTAATGAAAACTTGGATGCGGAGAACTTACTCTTATGTGGGTGCAAAATTAATTGGAATAATGTAAGGTAAATTTTATTGTTTATTTCAAACTTAAGGAATACTATCTTATGAGCTACCCAGAGCATATTAGTATACCATAAGATAAAAAGTAAGTTTTTTTCCTGTAGTCTTTCCAGTATGGATTTTTTTTTTTTCTGGAATGACCAGACCACCAAAGCTTCCTGGTTTTTAAATGAGAGGAGGCTGACATATTTATCTCGTTATTCTTACAAAGATTTTTCCCTAACTGGGCTCCCTTTTCATCTCTGAATTGTCCCAGACCGAAAAGGAAGTTCTGGGCTTCTGTTTGTGGTGGTTACCACATTTTAAAAAAAAAGAGAGGGAGAGGAAGGAAAGGGTATAAGAGGAAACTAAAATCAAGGTTCAAGGCAGAAAGTGACTCTGAATGCACTTTGTAGCAAGATACCAATTCCATTATACTCTGCTTACCACCTAAGATAAAAAGAGGGTTCTTGGGAGAAGTGTCAGTAATGGAAAGGAAGATGTTTTCATGTCATTTCCGCTTTGGTTCATGGAAAAATAACAAATTATTTGCTCTGTATAGTGTTGAAATGGACTGTTCTCCTCTCTGTTGACTTGAGAGGAGGAAAAAAAAAAAAAAAGAGAGAAGAGGGGGATTTAATTAGGAGACAGCCATTATTTTTATTTTTTTAAAAAAACCTTTGGCTCCTCAGAGCATCTTTCCTTGTTACCAAACCTAGTGGGGAGGTACTTTGTTTTATTGATGGATCTCAAAGGATTTGAAGAATATTTTTTTGTCTTGCTTTTTCTAAAAGAGGTGTAATAGTTCAGATAAGGGTGCTGCTGGGAGTTCTTTATCCTGTTTTATATATTGCTCTGTAGTTTAAAACATGTCAGTTAGATAATTCTAAGATCTGAGTAGCACATTATGTGCTTATCATCTGTTCCCAGTGAGTAAAGGCTTGTTGGTGTGTTTTTTATTTATTTTTTAACTTACATACCACTAGAGCCTTGTGTTGTTTTAGTAGAATCTTAAAATAGAAGTGTTCAGTAACTCAAGATAGTAACTCTAAATATGTTGAGAAGAAAGAAACTGTTCACATGGTTTAAAGTGCAGGACAGAAAAATGGGAGTTTTTGCTTGCTTTAAAGACCATGCATGATGGTGTGGTGTGTTATTTGATAGTGCACATCAGTTTGCTTATCTGGAAAAAGAAGATTGTGCTGATCTGTCTTGTCTAAACAAAGCCTGTCATCTTCCTGAGGCAGAGAGCAAATTTATGCTGTTTCTGTTTGCTCTAATATTTTTTAGAATAGGTGTGAGTTCATTTCCGGGAGGCTATCTCTGTTATGCTCAGGAGAAGGGAAAAAAAAAGAAGTACTTCTAGCTATGTTCTAACTGTAAAACATCTGTATCTGTCAAAACTATTAAGTGAAGGATGCAGCTTAGAAAAAGCGATGAAAGGGGAGATGTACTAGTAGGGTTATATCCAGAGTTCATAGAAGTAAATAAAAAGAGTACAGTTTTCAATTCGTTGGAGAGTTTAAAACTTATAGAGGAGGAACAATATGGAAAAAAATGAGTCCTTTAAATAGTACATCAGTTAGTTCTAATCAGAGAAAATAAAGCAAAATAAGCGCTGTCCCAAAGCCAGGCTTGTATGTCTTCCTAGAAATAAATGCTACTTAGACTACTGAAGGTTTAAAAAAATCAGAACAAAAATTATTTGGTGCCAAGTATATTTTAATGCATCTGCAGCAACAGTGTATGAATTTATCACAGTTCATTTGAAAGTCTTTCTGAGTTTACCCAGTTGATTTTGAATCAAACAACTTAATTATGGACATACAGTCCTGTATTCTACATGTCCTAAGACTTAAAACTCAGTGTTACTGCTTTTTCACAGAAACACAGAATGGCTGAGGTTGGAAGGGACCTCTAGAGATCATCTAGTCCAACCCCCGGCTCCAGCAGGGGCACCTAGAGCACATGGCACACATTGTTCAGGGATGCCGGGGTATCTGTGGACAAGGATAATAGATTATTTAATTTTTCCCTGTCTGTTCTAAAACTGTTACCACAGTGACTAATTTCTGAGAAACTGCAGTGGAGTGTACCTCAGTATAGAAAAGTTTTGGTAAATTCCTGCTGTTTGCTGATTAATTGTTGTTACTGCTTTTTGTTTCAGGTTCTTCTTGATGAACTTTCTTCCACTAAATGTTGGGTGTCCACACATGTTTCAGACCATAGCGGATTTCATTACCGCCAGTTCTTACTGAAGTCCTTGATAGGCAGAACTATGCCTGACAATAATATACAAGTACAAAAACAGATGGTAAATGAACAAAACCCTGTCTTTCAAAAGGAGGAGGAAGGTGAGGTGGCAGAGGCTGCCTGTGCAGAAGAACAGAGCATTGATCTTCCCCATCATCTAAAGGAAGAGTTAGAACTCTGCACTGATTTGATTGATGCTTACCCAGGACATGAAACTTTGTGGTGTCATAGGTAAGAGGCCTTGGTCAAAAATGCTGTTCCGATGATTGGATTGTTCTTTGCTTAATGCTTCTAAAAATATATATATATACAACTCTCCCAGTGCAGTGTTTTGTTACCTAGGAGGCCTGTCTGACTCTTAAAACACAGTGGCAAAACCTAACTAGGCGGGGTAGATATTTTCTGATATGGTAGCCCAAGCAAATATAAAAAGTGTTTATCATATGAATTGGTTTGGTGCCTTTTACAAGTACAAAATCCATTTCATTTCTTAAATTCAGCACTAGTCATTTATATGATCACATTTCTACTGTGCTATAAATACTGTGAGGGGGGAACAGCTACTATATACATGCAACACTTGCTTTCCTCAGTTAAATCTGTTTTTGACAAGTGTTGTCTAGGCTGAACAGAGAAGCTGCACAGAGAACTTCTGATGTTTAACCATCTGTATTTTTTTGACACAACTTTCAGTCAGGGATCAGACTTCATGGGATTACAGGCGCACACTCGGACAGCAGGAATCTGCACATGATCCTTGTACAGATTCAATGCTTTTGAAGATCTTAGAGAAAAGACTTTTCTCTCCAGCTTTGTAACCAATATAACAAAAACAGTAACCACATGTCCCCCTCCTTTGCCTGTGCAACTTGCCTTCTCCTTAGTATAAAATAACTCCATGCATGTTACTTTTGAGCTTGTTTTGTAGCATGTGAGCTGTAATAGTGAATTCTTTGCGGGGAAGTCAGTTTGGAAGGGAAATCAGTAAACTTTACAGTTCTTTAAAAGGTGTTTGAAATACCCTTTGTTGTGTGATGATATAATTTTTACTTCTGAGTGAGTGTGAAGAAGTGCAAGGGCTCCTTCCCTTTGTCAAACTTGAAGTTAACACACACTACCCCGCTTTAAAAAAGTTGAGGTTTCCTGGATTTGTGAAGAAATCTGATAGGAGGGACTGACATTTTAATATAAATATGTTTAATCAACAACCAACAGCAATAGGTTATTTTCAGTATATGATTTTTTCTTTCTTTCTTCCTTCTGTTCCTCTATAGAAGGCGTGTGTTCTACCTTCAACACCACCTAAGCAACAAAATTCCTCTTCTACATGTGGTGTCGTCATCTCTGGACAGCAGTGATGAAATTTTGAATAATTCACAAGCCAGTCCTGCGACCAGTCACTTGACACAAGATATGGATGTTGATGGTTTGAATGAATCCAGCAGCAAGCAAGGTTATACCCAGGAAACAAAACGTCTAAAACGTGCCCCTGTGCAGGACTCTCTTGGCCCAGAAATGGAATACAGGTTCATTGACAAAGTTTTATCAACTTGCAGAGACATGGAACAAGTCAGATTTGCTACTGCATATCGGAAATGGTTAGTTACTTTCTTAGGTCAGTGAAGGAAAAGTTTAAAGCCTACAGGGTTCTCCTTTTAGTGCAATATTCTCTTTTCAGACACAAATGCATGTCTTGGTTGCAAGTGGTAGCTAACCCTGTGGTTCTCACTGTCTTAATGGTCAGTGCTAAAGTTCATTTTTAGAGTAGATGTCTGTCACTTTATTAAACAACTGACATACCGTTTTATTAAGCATATGCAGTTTGCTGGTTTTAATCCATTCAAAAATCATTCTCTTTCTACTCGTGGCAGCTTCCTGTCATACTATTTTCTTATTTTTTAATTTCAGTATGAATAATTTGGCCTAAAAAAGGAAGGGTCTGAAACACTTTTGAAAATGATGGAATATCTGGAAAAGTAATGAGAGGATCTGTCAGTATCAGCTTAACCTGTTTCCAATTTGTTCCTCTTTATTGCACTAGATGTTGCTAGTATCTTACAAAAGCTTATTGAGTTTAGGCGTTATTCAGTGAGGGCTATTTCTTCCACATAAGTTTGCTAGGAAAGTCTACAAAGTTAATGTTCTGGAAAGCAGGTGCAGAAAAGTAAACAAATTTCTTCCTTGCACATGCATGCACCCATTCACAGCCAGAACTGTATTGGAAATGTATTTCTTTGAACAGACATCTTTACATTCATTTCATACTTTGTATTTATTTATTTATGTTACCTCAACAATACAGAGTTAATGACACTTGATACACATTTCTGAATGTATTGTGTACACTACACAATCACAGCCTGCTAAATCACATACTTTTAAGTTTTACGTGAACCAAGACTGTGGAAGTCCGGTAGATGATGAGGCAAAAAGTAATTCTGTTCTTTGGTCACTAAAACTATACAGTTTTTACAATAATAATTAAAAAAAAGGCAGGAGAGAGCTTCCTCTTCCCTTTTGTTTTCTGGCAGGACTTCAGTCTTTTTTGGGGGGTGCGGGAGTGTGGAGGTGGTAAGACTGGTCCTTCTTTTGCATAGCTCTTCTCCAACCATACACCTCTGTTTACATAAGAGTAAATGTTAAGGGAATCTGCCACAAATTTCTGTTCCAGTAGAATTAAACACAAATGGGTTATTTTGTAATTTCCATAGAGTTTATCCATTTAAGGGACTTTTACACTAACAAAATTGCCATGATCCAAAGATTCAGTGTGGAAAAATTGTACAGCTGTAGAAGTTTGTGCAAAGCTATCATTACTTCTGTTCTAAACAGAGACTGCTTGTTAAGGGGATTAGACATTCAAGCTAAAGCCTTTCAGAAAATGCTGTATGATTCTCCTGCCCAAAGTGCCTCTTGACTATGAGTTTCAAGCTGTTTTTTCTGTTGGGCAGAGGGCAACAATGAGGGATAAACAGAGGAAGCCCACTCAAAGTTATTGCTTGAGAAGAAGAGTGCTTGAAATATGTGGTATTCCAGCAATTCTATATAAATTGGTGGATAGGGGTTACTCTTTCCATTTCAAAATGAAAGTGGACTACCTCTGGTCTTATTATGTTCATAAACTCATTTCATCCACAGAACAGAGACATTTGTATGCTTTAATGTTTACAGTTTCTAGATAAGATACAAGCATCTTCATGGCAAAGCTTTGCCTATATGAGCATCTGTACTTGCCTCTTTATAGTTGGGGATATACATGGCTGTTCAGATGCTCGGGATACTTCCTTCAATTGTTTTAATTACTGAATAATATAAGCATGTGGGAAGGAGATGTTGGAATGAAAGGATTACCAGTTTATATGATGTCTCTATGAACATGGAGAAATAAGCAAGAACTTCTATCCATGCAAGACTGCAGGCTGTTCATCTGTATACAGAAGACCTATTAAAACAAATGTAATAGCCTGTGTCAACCTGGGTAAAGATACCAGTTAATGACTTTGTACCTGGAAAGTGTGAAGTCAGCTGACATTCTTTGTTATGAATCATGTTCTTGGTCCTAGGTTACTTAGTAACTTAACTGATTTGTCCGTTTACTTTTGCAAACTTACATGTTCTTTGGAGATGTATTTGATGTAGGAGCAGACTAGGAAGTAGGGACAGGACAAGAAATGCTGTCTTCATGTTGCACTAGTATGACTGAGATTTTTAGAGAAATTTGCAAGAGTTATGACAGAATCTGACTTGAATTCCATAATATATTTTCTCTAGACAATAATCTAGAG
The DNA here is from genome assembly GCA_013389825.1 of Crypturellus undulatus. NCBI lineage: Eukaryota > Metazoa > Chordata > Aves > Tinamiformes > Tinamidae > Crypturellus > Crypturellus undulatus. The sequence continues at coordinate 694,320 of VWPW01032577.1, read as the reverse complement.
TCTTAGCTGGCTTTCTTAGAGCTGTATCATGGAAATGCTGTGCTGCCTAATTTGCAATCCTGACATCATAAATACTTAATATCAAGCCCCTGTCCTCAAATACATGTTTGCATCCCCTATTGATTGTCAGAAGGGGTTATGAATGCTTGTGTGAATGCGTTATTTCAGTCTACATAGCTGAATAGAGGTGGATTATGTTTCCATACCTGGAAAACATTCTGATAATTTTGAGTAGAGATAGTGCTAACAATTTTTCTACATTAAATTACACTTACAAAACACTGATTGCTGTAGTATGACTCCAAAGTATAGAATTTTTAAAACTTAAATCTGCTGGTAATATTCTCCTTTTTCTAATCTGCTGAGAACAGTTAAATTTTAAGAAGTACTTGAGACCACAGTTTGCCCCACAGAAAACATGATTGCAGCAGATCATGTTTCCTTTTGAAAGGAATTTATTTAATAAGCTGTTGGCTTTAGTGTAACATCCTAACAGTTAAGGAAGAAAATACCTAGTTAGGTTCCTCAAAGGAGTTAAGCCTCTTGTGTGAGGAGTCTTACATGACCTGATTGAAAGTATAATTTCAATACATTATAAGATCAGAATTGTATGATATCCAGGAACTATGAGCTTTATAACATTATTTGTTCAGAGTCTCATTCAGGTACTTTCTCTTTTTTTTCTTAAACTACTTTAATGGCAGTTTTAAAAAATGTCTTCAGAGCAATGGCAGTTAACATACATAGAGGTTACTGAGAACAGCTTCATAGTGTTAGGTAAACCATGTTATTCATTTTGTGTTTTGAAACATGAGAGCATTTTTTATCTTAGTCTTCTTGTAGGGGAAACACTCAGCAGATGTAGCAGAGTAAGAAGGCTGTTACTCTTTGAGGTTTCTTCAGATAGAAATCTAAATTTGTACGTACTTACTGATTTTACATTTTGCTATAATATCGTTTAAATAGATTCAGACTTTTTGTTCATTGGATTAGAGTTTGAGCAATTTCTTTGTGCTAGGAATAGATTTGTTTCTAAAAATCCTTTATGTCACTTGAAACTACTGAAATGAGAACAGAAAGAATCATATTATTAGTATGTTGAATTCTGTGTTTTTATGTTCGTTAACTATTACTGCTTTGTGATTTGGTTCCTCATCTATATGTTAAAACCACTGGAGCAATATGTGCAGCATTGAAAAATACCTACAATAACAAACTAATATAAAGTGAATATTGGAGCCCATCTCTGTATTTGCTGTGATTAATATTTGTTAATCTATTCATGCTTGCATACTACAGTGTTTAAGTAACTTCTTACAATTTTTTTTATACAGTCAACATTCTTGTATTGTTTAATATGTAGAAAAGTGAATTTTCAGTTTCTACAGATTTATTACCTTTTATAGAACTTGTTTTAAGATAAATAAGGAAAGTGTTAATATAGGGAGAAAGATTGAGTCTCTTTTGAAATGAGCGTTTCGGGCATTTAAAGTTTTGTGTTAGTGCTGCCTGGTCTGGATGTGTAGCTAGACTTTATGGACAGGAGTAACTTTTTTACTCTAAGTAGGTAATTAATGAAGTTTTAATAAGGTACTGTATAACAATGATGAAGAGAAACAAGGAGACCTGGAAAGGCTTGTCTGCATAGCCAGCTGAGCAAACAGGCTTCTTAGAATAATTCATAATACAACAAACACGATGTGACTACCACAGAGTAATTTAAGCAATGAGTCTTCAGAGACTGGATGACTGAATTTTTGCATAAGGGTTTTTTCTTTATTTTTGTCTTACCTTCCACATGAGAAAAGAATGGTCTCAACTTTTTGGATTTAGTAGGAAATGTGAATGAACCTTTGCACTTGTGGTGAGAAAATAATACTGGGCTGTATCTTCTACAGAGACTTTGATAAAAGCAGTGAAGTGAAAGGTAGATGTGACTTCTAAAAATGCATGGTTCTCCTTTCTCTTGATTATGAGAGTTCTTTACACTTAGAATTTCCTGGAGAGGGAGGGGAGAAATGACTTGTTCTTAAATGACTGTAACATTCAAGTTAGTTTCAAAGGAAAGCTAGTGTCCTTGTCCAAGATAACTTCTTTTCTTTTCCCCGGTGTGTTCAGAGGCATGTTTCCTTCCAGTCTTCTTGTCTGATCTTCCAACCAGCAAAGAAGAATGTAGCAAAGTCTTAGAGAGGTGGCCTCATTTAATACTTAGATAACTCTGACTACCTCCTGAAAAGTGCTCTGATTAATGTCCTTAAGTGGGGTTCATCAGGCTTAATTTTTTTGGTACCTCATATTAAATCTAAATCCTCTTTCTGAGGTAAAAAGCAAGAGCTTTATCTGTGAAGCCATTTAGTTTGTCCAGAAAAGTTCAAACAAGAAAAAATAAAGGAAAAATCTTTGGATTGTGGTTAAAGTCAGGAAAACTATAATTTGCATTAACTTTTAAGCTTTTCCTCTGGAAGTAATGTATTGCTGAAAGATGGAGGAAATATGTGCTTCCAAGAAATTCTTTGTAGGCAGTTTATGCTTTTGGAATCTTACAAACTGACGCTTTTTTGTGTCTTTTACTTAGTGTGTAACGTTTCTCTCAGGGCATAAACTATCATAGTGAATTAAAATATGTTTTTAGGGTTTATAATCATTAATTTAAAAAATCCAATACATACAATATCTGGCTTTTATGATTTTTTTTTGTCTAGAATAGTGCTTTATATCTAGCCACTGGTTAATAGTATACAAAATTACCTGCTTTAGAATTTCCATCTTACCTGCCACTAGTACTTGTCCTCTCTGCACATATTTTATTCTTGATATTTAATTACTCTTGCAGTCTGGCAGAAAGTTCTTGACTCTTGTTGGGGGTCCTATGAAATTTCCCTGCCTTTCAGTAGAACATTTTGTATTAAGTATCCTTACCTGTGCCGTCTGGAAATTGCTGATAATGCTACGTATAGATAAAGAGAGATGAGAGGAAAAAAAATTCACATCTAATATAGGTGTATATTTTGTTCATGTGACACTTCCCAACTAGAATATAACTATGGTAAAACAAAGATTTTCTTGAAAGACATGATCTTGTATATTATGTACCAGTTTAATAACTTTCTTCACCAGTAATACAGTCACATTCCCTATATGACTGTGATGAATGAACAAATTAATCTTTAAGATATAGATATGTTGTTACCAGTTACTGAAAAATCAAATAAATGACATATTGTACCAGAACTTGTTTTCACAAGGCAAAATATATGTATACCTACTGTGATAGATTTTATTTTCCATTTATTCCATTTGTTTTTGTAGTGGCTACTTTTAAATTTGGTAATAATCTTGTAAAAGCATGTTAGGGCATGATTTTGTTTAATTTCATGTAATAGAAAAGAGGAGACGCCTTGAATCATTTTAAGTAGCACTCTAACTCACCATAGTGAATGTCAGCACCACAGAATTTGTGTGAGCCATTAAACACTAATTTTGTAACACCATCACTTCTATCAGAGTACTATTCTAAATAGGGCAAAATGTTTAGGAAGATATATGAAAAAAGCATAATTCTCATATATTTTATATTAGGGAAAAAAAACAGTTCTTTTTAACAGTAACAGTATTTTGCATTTTATGAAAAAATCTGAGATACACATTTGTGACTGCTGTGAATTTTATGCAGATTTCTAGTACTGATTAATAAGATAAATGTTAAGTTTTGTAACTTAATACAATTATGACAAAATAGCAAGACACTGGAAAATAGTCCTATAAGTGACCGGTGTTATACAGCATATTGAGTATAAAGTATTAAATTTGTCTTTAACTGGTTCTACTTTGTTATAGGGTAAATTCATTTCAAAGAGACTTTTTTTGTCATCAGCAGGAGATTTTATCTAGCAGGTATGAATAAATGATTTATATTTATTCTCCCACAACATGTGTGTGTATGTGCAGATGGATTGATGGCAGTACTGTGTTAATGTAATTTTCTGTAAAAGGGCAAAATCCCCATGGAAGCCTATTTTTAGAGCTGGGGATCTGTGAACAGATTTGTTTTCTCTGTGGAAGATGAAGTCTTTGACAGTGTCTAGATCATTGCCAGTGTCAGGGTTTGCTGAAAGCAGAGGGATCTCTTGCAGTTTAGTCTGTCTTCATTCCATGATCCTTGGGCAAACACTGTTTGCCCAATCCATCTGCAAGCCAGATTTTTCGCATTGCCTCGTCTCAGTGTTCATAGGCAGTGTTTGGGATGGTGAAAGTTTGTAAGGTCCTCCAAGTTTAGTTATGAGAATTGGGGAGTGCTCAGCCACTGTCCAAGGTGCAGGATACCTTTCCGAGTCCTCCAGGCAGGAACAGGCAGATGTGCTATGGATGAGGTGCTTTGGCACCTCAGGAGACTTGTGAAGGGAAAGCGGCTGAGACTCTAGATATGCCAACTAAAAGTGATGCAGACATCAAACAGGCTTCAGGTATTTTCTCGTTCACAATGTTTTCTCATATGATTCTTTTTGTAAAAACACATCACATTAAAAAGATTCTTGAAGTTACTAGTGTTCTTGACTACTCCCTTTTTTTAAATTATGGAGTTTTAAATCTCCTAGGAGGCATGTGTTTTATTGGAAAGTGCTAGAACCATTCCTTTCTTCTCCCGGACAATGTTGGTTCAATTTGAATGTCTTAAAATGAGCACCAAAAATCGCAGGGCATTAATGAAACAGAGACCTTTTCCATTTATAGGCGAAATATGGCTTGTTTCATTTTATGTTAGAAGCTGCAGAGATGGAAAGCTGAAAGGATTTCTGGAAAGCTGTGAGTGGGTAGGTACAATTTTGGGGTCCATTAAATCAGAGAGCTTAGTGTGAGCAAGTAGTAAATCCTTCAAATTCCTGTTCAATTTGCAGGATCTGCTCATTCATTTGTTACCGCTCTGTGAACTTGATTTTACTTCTGTTAAAATGAGTGATGGAATTGCCACCAAATTCACCCAGGATCAGGCCCTACTGCAAAAAAAAAAAAAAAAAAAAA
>VWPW01032577.1:677454-689283 GCA_013389825.1 Crypturellus undulatus | reverse complement strand
ACACAAAAAAAAAAAAAAAAAAAAAAAGTCATAACTATCTAGTAGTTTTGATATACTTAGTGTGATGAGCTGTGTCTTTGTCTTATACAAATGGTTGTATTTATGGTTTCATGGAAAAAGCTGTTAGGGTAGTATTTATTCACTAGCAGTGTTGCTGAGAAGAGACAGCTAGAGAAAAATGTGAGTACTACCAGACGTAAACAGCTAGGAAGACCTTTTTTTTTAATGGAAAGATTTTGTACAATGTACGTACCATGCAAACCAGGGTAAAGCATGAGAAGTTTGGAAAATATTGCATACCAGGGTGTGAATGTAGGTTGACGACTGAACTTGACACCAGATTTTTAGTGAGGGATGGTGAGTTTTATGGGGATAACTAATGTAACCTTGAAGGGAGGAAGTCTTAAAAAAATACAAAGTGGCTGAAGTCTTACTGTTCTTTAAGTGTGCTATAAACATTTATGGTGCAACAATAAATTGCACATTTCTCATCCTGTCATCTCACAAGCATTAAATCCTAGATAGCAGCCTGTTGCGGGTTTTTAGTTTGTTTGTCGTTTTAGTGCAGCTACATGATGTTGATTTGACATGTTCTGGAATTGTTTGTTGTCATCTGGTACTAACTCCTTTACTCCACTCCTTTTAAACCTTCTCCAGTGGAACATAGTTATAAATCTAGCTTGCTCTGAAGGGAAGTTGAAATTCTACCCTATAAACAATTAACCTTTGTTGTCTAGGTGGAAACATAGGAGGGCATTCTACCATTGCTTTCTAGTTGTGCACACTGAGTTTTACATTGTTTATCTCAAATATTTTGTATTGCATGTTAATTATATTTTTACATAGCCTGATAGTGCAAAATATATTTTAAAAACACCCCTTGAGTCCTAACCATTCTATGCAGATGTCTTCCAAAATTTACAGGTACAATTTTAGTGATGGTGATTGGTAAATGGATTTTTTTCACTTATTTATCAGCAGACTTGTTTTTATATGTATTAGTGACAGAATGTACTAAGCACAGCCGTAAGTTATTGTATTTCTGTAGAAAATGGAAAATAGTGTAAAATTGTTTTTGTTAAATGTTCGCAGTTTTTAAATAAACTTTTCATCTCCTAAAAATCTGTGTGGCAACCTATTTAACTTGGAGTCCAAATTCATTGTTTGTTTACAAACATACTCTTCTGAATTAGTGCTGATTTCTTTTCCCAGGTAAACTGCTTCTGGCAAAATGGACTGTATCATCTTATAAAAACACACAGAAGTGTCAGAAGATTTAATTCACTGTATTTTTTGCTTTTAAGAAACTTGCTGTCAACAATAGACAGCTGTAAAGCTGTAAAACTTTGAAAGCTGAATCAATTTCTTTTTTCTGTAATGCCCTTAATCTTGTGTATCAAAGTGCCTATCTTCTATATTAAAGTGCCTTTTCCAAATCGAGAGGGTCAGAAGTAAATGCTTACGCCCCATGGACATCAGTTCCATAAAGTTGCCTGTACTTATAATTATGGACTGGATAGAAAACGTAGCACATACCATAGAAGCATTAGGAAACTGCCTTTCTATGATCGAACGATATGCTTTACTTGATTCAAAATAGAGATATTATATGTGTGGTACTTTGATTGCAGCTGATTGCCTTTAGAACAAAAAATTTACGGCATAAATGTGCTGAAACTTATAAGAATCCTTAGATGGCTCCTAAACTGAACTTGATTAAAAAAATAAATATGATCATTACTTTTCTAAACTTCCTAATTATGCAAATGTATGTGCATTAACACCTGGATCCACAATGTGAGTTCTTAGATTTGCAGTTATGCTTTTCAAATAACAAAATATGTATAATTTTGAGTTTTCATTTTTTGACTACGATTATTTATCAAAATTATATTTTAAAATGCCTTTCATAGAATTAAGGTAAAGCTTCCTTCCAGTGCATGGCTTCTTATTATCCAAACCCTAGAAACCAGAGAAGGTGCCTCGAGAGAGGAAGACTTGCCCTGGGTAGAAGAAGATTGAGTAAGAGAAATTTTAGGGAAATTGGACATCCATAAATCCATGGGCCCTGATAGGGTGCACTTGAGAGTGCTGTGGAAGCTGGCAAATGTCGTAGCTAAGCTGCTCTCCATCATCATAGAAAGGTCCGGGAGAACAGGGAAGGTGCCAGAGGACTGGAAGAAGGCCAGTGTCACTCCAGTCTTCAGAAATGGCAAGAAGGAGGATCTGGGCAACTACAGGCCAGTGAGCCCCTCGCCTCCATCCCTGGAAAAGTGATGGAGCAACTCATCCTGGTTGTTATCTTCTAACATGTGGAGGACAAGAAGGTGCTCAGGAGTAGTCAGCATGCATTCACCAAGGGGAAATCATGCTTAACTAACCTGATAGCCTTCTATGATGGAATGACTGGCTGGGTAGATGAGAGGGGAGCAGTGGATGTCATCTACCTCAGTTTCAGCAAGGCTTTGGACATCGTCCCTCGCACCATCCTCCCGGACAAGCTCTGGCAGTGTGGGTTAGATGAGTGAACGGTGAGGTGGATTAACAGCTGGCTGGATGGCAGAGCTCAGAAGGTTGTGATGAGCAGTGCAGAGTCTCGTTGGAGGCTTGTAGCTAGTGTTGTTCCTCAGGGGCCAGTTCGCAGTCCAGTCCTGTTCAATTCATTTATCAGTGACCTGGATGAAGGCACAGAGTGCTCCCTCAGCAAGTTTGCTGATGATATGAAACTGAGAGGAGTACCCCTCAGCGGAGGATGGAGTACCTCTGGCATCCAGAGGGACCTGGGCAGATGACCTGGACAACTGGGTGCTGAGAAACCTTATGAAATTCAACAAGGCCAAGTGCACGGTCCTTCACCCAGGGAGGAATAACCCCAGACACCAGTACAGGCTGGGGACCGACCTGCTGGAGAGCAGCTCTGCAGAGAAGGACCTGGGCGTCATGGTGGACGACAGGTTGACCATGAGGCAGCAGTGTGCCCTCGTGGCCAAGAAGGCCAATGGGGTCCTGGGGTGCATTAAGAGGAGCGTCTCCAGCAGGTCGAGGGAGGGGATCCTGCCCCTCTACTCAGCCCTGGTGAGGCCACATCTGGAGCACTGTGTCCAGTTCTGGGCCCCCCAGTACAAGAGGGATGTGGAGCTGCTGGAGAGAGTCCAGCGCAGGGCCACGAGGATGATCAGGGGCCTGGAACATCTGCCCTGTGAGGAGAGGCTGAGGGAGCTGGGCCTGTTCAGCCTGGAGGAGAGAAGGCTGAGAGGGGACCTCATCAGTGTCTATAAGTGCCTCAAGGGAGGCAGTGAGGAGGATGGCGCTGGCCTCTTTTCACTGATGGCCACTGACAGAACCAGAGGAAATGGCCACAAACTTAAACACCAAAAGTTCCACGGGAACTTAAGGAAAAATCTCCTGACAGTGAGGGTGACAGAGCCCTGGAACAGGCTGCCCAGAGAGGTTGTGGAGTCTCCTTCTCTGGAGATCTTCAAGACCTGCCTGGATGCAGCCCTGTGCCACGTGCTCTGGGTGGCCCTGCGTGTGCAGGAGGGTTGGACTAGGTGACCTCTGAAGGTCCCTTCCAACCTTAATGGTCTATGATTCTATTGAGGCAGTCAGTAGTTCTCTAAGATCTTTCATTACAGGTTCTTATCCCTTTAATGTGGTTCACAGCATTTACATGATTATTGATACTAGCAGATACTAGCAGAATGACTTTTTTTGATCCAAAACACAACTGCATTAAGTTATTCTAGTATAACAGGAAAGTGCATATACAGGGCATGACCAAAATCCTAGGTCCAATCATTTCTAAGTTTACAGAGATTTTTAAATTTTATGTTTGTCTTGGTATCTTGTTGCTGTTACAGTTTATAACACTTCTCTGTGGGCCTCTGTGGCCCTCTGTAGGGCCTCAAATATTCCACTGTTTTGCAATTCATAATATTAATGTTCCTCCACAATTTAGAACTCCTAGGTGGATGTCAGAAAAGTCTAGCTTTAGAGTATTTGTTTTTAGTTTTACTCGACAAATAAGAGGCTAGTGCCCTTTCTGGGTGGGCTTGTTGTGTTCACTAACCCTTCATATTTGCAAAGATGATTGTCATTAAATATACATACTCCCAAGGAATAATAAACATCGATATAGCAGGGCTGTAATTTAAGGGGGCTTTTTTTTTTCCTTTCCTGAGCAAAGCACTACAACATTCAGAAAAAAAACTTGGACAAGGCTACAACATCTTCAGTACAAAGAGATGTTTCACTATTTTGACCAAAGTAGTCACCTGTGCTATTGCTCAAAGCTTGTTTAGTTAGGGTAGTGGTCCCTGGGATTTGCTAACTTGTGGGTGACTGTGCAGCAGGAGACGGGGGCAGCCTGGGTCTGCTCTGCTGCCTCCTTGCAGGGCCAGAGCCTTGGGAGCTACAGCTATGCAGAAATACACATGGTGCCACACATCCTGAAAAGTTATCAGTATCTGTATATACTGGATCTATATGTCGCACTGCCTCTTATCTGAAAGATTTGAAATGGAAATCTTCTGTTGTGACAGGCCGGATAGTTCAAATATACATATATATTTATGTAGTTAAATCTGCCAGCTGTTTGGAATGTTTCAGACTTGCTTGCACAGATTTGTAAAGGAAAACTCCATTAAACTCCAAAACCTCTATGTGAAAAGGAGCTGCTCTTTCTGCTCACTGGAGCGCTGGAGTGTGTGTTCAAGAACTTCAAGAACTACTCGAGAACTTGGACGGCTAGTCAGGGTCTTCAGAGACCTTCCGCTCGTACTCAGTCTCCTGGTGCCCTTCCTTCCATGCTTGCTGCCATTAAGAAGCCCACGTGAAGCCAGTCAACCACTTGTGTAAAAGGAGCAGCGCTGGCACCAGGGAAGCTGTGAGGCTGTGATCCGTCCGCACGCGTGCCACGTGATGCGGGCTCGGTGGGGATTTGCTTGTCTTCCCTTTTCACAGATCTCAGTTTGTTACTCCTGCGGCAGGCAGAGCTCCAGATCCATTGCTCTCATCCTCACGGCACAGGCTGTGGAACTGCCCGCCAAACTGGCAAGTCGGACTGTCTGAAGTTGGGTACAGTTTAACAGGAGAATTTATTTTGTGGGAAGAAAACAGGACAATAAAGAACTCAGCTGGTCTTTCCACATGTATCTCTCTGATTTATCTTCTAATCTTTATTCTATCTATATGATAAACTGTGAAAAGTTTGTTAACTCATTGGCTTTTCAAAGGTATGATGCCTCTATATATAGGACATTCCTTTAGTAAACAAGTTGGATTCAGTGTTTCCTTGTTATCAAACATTTGAAACATACCTTAAAACTCTTTTCAATAGAGAACAGAAAAAAAAAGGAAAAGGAAAATGTGCACACCAGTAAGGTATGCCAGTAGATAAGAGCTGGTGGAGCACAGTGGGGAAAAAAGCAATTTTGTCCTGACTGAACATCACTACATAGGTACATACAGCAAGGGTGAGTTACTACGCAGACATACTGACAAGCCAGGAAAGCAGTGAAGCAGGGTCTATAGGAAGAAAACAGTCTTGAGGACGAGTGCATCAGATCAGGTCAGAAGGGAGGGAATTTATCCTCCTGCAGGGCAGCTTTCATATTTCCTTTGCATGCATGCTATCTCAGCTCTGACCGGCTCTGTAGCACTGGCATTTCTTGGGCTCGCTACGCTTTCCTCGTGGCAGCCAGCAAAGACTCCTCGATGCAGAGCACACCGTGTTTCTCGCATCTCGTTCTCAGTAAAAACTTGATCTTTAAAAAAGAAAAACAGAAACAACCACAAAAACATGTCTGCCTGGTGTCCTGCTCTGTTGGGATTTAGATACCTGTCTTTTAAGGACAATGAATTAAAGAGTTTATTAGTGTTTTAATTCAGTATTTTGTAGTTTCCCTGTCTCCTTATGAGACAGAACGATACTGTTGATGCTTAAATTGCTATCCCATGCTATTAACATGGAATGGGTAAACACTGAATTTGTCAAAATTGAGTACTGCTTTGATTAAAAAAAATGGGGCCTGTGTATGTATATTTAATGGTACATGTTACACAGTGCTTTTACTGCTCAGCACTTGACCTCTCTCAGGGGCAGCTCAGCAAACATGGTTTCTATTGAGCATCCAAAAATGAGGAATATTCAGTGCATAAATGTTTAAAAAAAACAGATGTTTGCTAAAGCACTACCACATAAGGCTTTGGTAGAGGAGGCGGTTAGGACACCCTGCTTTGGTGTGGCATTTAATTTCCATACAGGATATCACATAAGGACAAAGGAGAATAACTCAGTTTTTCATCAAAGTTTTCATTCTGGTAGTTCCAAACGTTAATTTGATTGTATGATTTTGCTATTCCTATATTTTTAATAATACCCAAAATACATGTACGTATAGACAGATTTTGATATTTCAGTTTTTAACTTCCTCAAAAAAAAAGTAAACTGAAACTGCTTGGAGAAAAGAACAATTGACTGCTTTTTTACCATGATTGCAAAATTAAACAGTATTTTATAACTGCAGCAAAGAATCTGTGGCACTTTTATGATGTGAGAACTATAGCACAGTATTTAGATTTAGAGTTGCTATTTTTTGTTTGCATGTATTGCACATCTAAAAGCTTTTAACAATTTAACTGTTTAAATTCCCACCAACCACATTTTGCTTCTAAAGCTGCTAATGAAATTAATTTCTGAAGGCCTTTACTTAGCAGGGTCTGTAACGAACCTTGATAAGTCCCCTACTGACTCTCTTCGCCCATGTACATCACCCACTTTTCTTACTTCACCAAATTACAGTAATCCTTAGTCCCAACTCAATGATCTTAATGTTTGAAAGTGCAAAATATATAAATGGAGAGAGTATCATTCACTATTGTCACCTACTACTTGGTGAACAGTATTTGGTCCTGATAAACTGAGTTTTTTTCCAATGGGACGGTATAAGGGGATCTTTAACACTCAGTCTAGTAGACATCTTTGAACTTGCCCTAAGTAAGCAGGCCAAAAAAAAAAAATGGTGTGTGTGTGGGCGAGTTCACTGTCACTTTTCTCACAAGCAGTGTTTAATGGAAAACCTTCTGTCCTTTCCCTCCCGGCCTCCAAGGCAGTGTCAGAAGTTTTAAGACATAAGCACTTGCGAAGTGCTGTGTACTTTTCAGCCAGCACATGTGACATAATGTGACACATGTTTTGCAGAGTACAGCTACTGCTATAGCATGCCAGTGCCTTAAAGAAGATTCAGTAACATACTGTACTTTGCATTTGTGAAGGGCCTCACCTTGAACAAATAAGCCATATAGCAAAGTCTGAAGGCTGTTGTGCGCAGGTGATCCATTGGACCTAACAGGTCACTAGGAGGAGGAGTCTGGCATCCCAGCAGTGCTTTAGTGTGAATGTCTTTTTTTTGCTGCCTCCTAGACCCACTGGGGACGCCAGTGAAAGTGCCTCATTTGAGCTTCTTTCCCTTGACAGAAATGAAAAAAAGAAAACTAATGTGAAGGATACTGGTGCCAAGTCATTAATTTAAAAACTCGAATTGCAGGCAGGAGGCCATGGATTAAAAAGCTGTAGCTGTGCCTTATTTTAGCCTTTTTAGCCAAGCAGTTGGGCCACAGCAGAGCATAATTCATAGTGCTAGACAGACCTGATACCAGTTCAGAAGTGAGGGTACTGTTCGGCTTGTTGCTGAGAGTCCCAAAAGTCTCTTATCAGGAAAGAAATCCAATTTCCAAACAATTATACATTTGACTTTTTTTATTCTGTAAAACAAACACTCCTACAATTTGCATTATCTGCCAATCTGCATCAACAAATGGAAGAAAAGACCCTGCCAAATCCTTCACTTTCTTCGACCTCAGGAACCATGATACTACTGCTGCCTTCTCCAGAATTAGGCTTTAAGCCCACTCGCCTCCCCTCCCCTGAGATACCTGGGAGACTGCACTGTAACAAGAAGATGAAACAGAGCTGAAGCTATCAGCGAAAACAAATCACATTGCTCAAACCCACACAGTCCAGAATGCCTCTCCATCCTTGTCAACATGTGCTCGCTGGACAGATTAATCTGGACTGTGCTTTGAGTTCTGCAGAACCGTTTAAGAAGGTTGTTTGAGCCCACTCAAACAACCTTCTTAAACCACGGGGTTGTTTGAGCCCAGCTCCATCTGCTGATAGCTCCTTCACTGCAAAGAGCAAGGCCGTGTTAAACAGGCCCATCTCACAGGCAGGTAATTTAATGTTTCGCAATTGCCTGCACACGTAGTGCCCAGAGCTGCTTGGCACCGTGCTGGTGGAGACTGCTCACAGGAATAATGCGGCCTTCTTGGCATCTGAGGATCTGAAAAGGAAGGCCTGGAAACAGTCAAAGAAATACAAGTGACGTGGAAATATTCTTGCCAATAAGCCCAACACTAGTGGTTTTCAGAAGGAGAATGCCTGTAGCAAAGGTGCACGTGGAGAGGGTAAAGTCGTTCACAGCAAGGATGACTTGTTTGAAGATGCCTTCTGCTCCCATGATTACAGGAAGACTGGGGCAATGCTGGACGTGGCCAACACGACTCGCTGGAGTCAGAGACGGGTAAAGCGAGGTAAGGTCAAGTCTCGCTCAAGCGGGTCCCCACACTCCACTGCTTTTATACTACGTTTCCAGTGTTTTTAAGTGCTGCCTGGGGCAACCTACTGAGAAGGGCGAATCTGCAAGTGCCACTCTCCCACTTAATCCAACCTTTACATTCCTTCTGTGAGCTTCCCGGTGTGTAAGATGTGTACAGATTCCCTTCCGCCGCTGTGGCAGAAATATGAAAAACCCCAGCTGGGGGTATTAACTGCAACGTGCTGTTTTTGAATTCATTAATAAATTGCCCATGATGTTCAACACTACTCTGAAAAAAGAAATAGCCTCCCCAAAACAGTAAAACAGCAAAAAAACAGTACAGAAGTGGGTATTTTGCAATATGACAAATTTGTCACATTGATATATTTTTAATACGATTTTAAGTGAAGGTGTTTTATATTGATACTATACAAATATTTTCTATCACTGCGGTCATTAAAATTCCTAAAATTCCATTCTTAATGTATAATACAGAGGAGGTTTTCTTAAGATAGGTCTTTAAACTGTTACAGTTTTTTAAAAAACCATACTCTTTTCATTAATTCAGCAATTCATTATATTGGGCCCCTATTAATTTTAACCTGAACAAGGGAAAAAAAAAAAGGGAAGGAATGGCATTGCTTTTCTGTGTTCATATCTCAAAGCACTGTCTGAACAGTAGGAAAAAGTGACTGATTCCTACTAGTGAAGGGGAAGGGGAAAATAAGCAAAACTCTATGCAGTGTGTAAAAAAAAGACAGTAAATTGAAGGTGGCTTTTCATAAAATTATGCTCCATTAACACACCTCCAAATTTTCAAAATTGCCTACTTTCATATGTCTACTGTTTCATTGCATAAATATTAACATTTAATATAATACCATCCATATGGCAGATCACTGGCTGTGTTCTCTTTTATTATATTTAAAATTTTCAAAATTTTTAATTAATTTTTTGGATTAAATCTATGTCTAGGTTTATCAACAGCACAGGAATTTCCTTTATTATACCCTGAAAAGCTTTCTCCTTACTAGCTAAGATCCACATTTAAGCTCTTTTTGCTGCCTTTTTATGATTTAAATTAATTAAAAATTTATGGACATGGTTCCATAGGCAAAACAAATGCTTTAAAGCATAACTAGTAATATTCTGTCCCTCAGATTGTTAGCATATTAGAAAAGGAACTACTTGTTCTTTGCAAGCTATGAGCGGGCATGGTACAATAGGCGCAACCCTACTTAAGGGGTAAAAAATATCCATTCTAATGTAGCACTCGTCTAGTGTGCAGGAATAGTTAGGGACACAGAAACATGGAAAGTTTTTTTAATGAAGGAAAGATGATGGTGGGACTTAAGCGTCTCTGTGTGGCAGCTGAGTCACGGACCTGACGCGTGAGCAGCGGGTGAGGTCTGCAGGTGAGAGCTCTCCAGGACACCAGGACGGGGCATTGCGATGGTGGCATCTAGGTCCGAGGGGCACAATCTGACCAGCACTCCCGACCTGGCTATCTCAGACCAAACGGAGCAAGATGGTGCGGTATATGAGACGTTATTAATAAAATCTGTCATTGTTTTCAGTTTGTTGGCTCAGCTAGTATCAGAGTTTTCTGGTTCTGAATATCCGAATTCCTGCTTAAATATCATGAAGCATCTTTGAAACAGTCTTTTCTAGCTGCAGAAATTTCACAAACCAGTAGGTTCAGGGATTAATGCCTTATGGCATATGAAAGCTGTAGTTACAAGCTTTCAGAGGTACAAAGCATTCACTGCCATCCCCGGTGGACCTTGAGCTATCTGACCTTAAATCTATGTCAAGCTTACACAGGTCTTTTCAGCCTGGGAATGACCCTTTTCCCTCTGGCCCAAGGCTTAGAGCAGCAAGTCACAGATGCAAGACCACAGCGATTTCCTTGAAAATCTCTGAAAAAAACATACAAGCTTACTAGACTAATGTAGTTTTTTAAAAAAATTCTTTTTGAGCAAAAAAACCCTTTTTTCTTTTCTGAGCTGTCATGGAAAGGCTTTTTATCTGGGCTAATGGAGGTATTCATAGAGGCTGATTGTAGACATGTTGCATGCAATTAATGTATTTTATAGAGCTTTTTTTTTTTCTTTTTCCTGAAAAAGAGAAACCTTCGGTGTAACGCTCTCCACTTATTGCCCAGTTATGGGGACATCAACACAAAACCTGGGATCGAAGATCTCTAAATCAGGCGTCCTGGTCCTTGCAGCGGCTGGTGCCAAATGTTTCGCAAATATTACCCAAATATTGCCCAGGCAAGGGGAGCCGTCGGCCTTGAGAGAGGCTCTGCCCGTGCAGCGCGCGGGCCCGGGACACGAGGCTCCTGCACCAGTGTGCGAAGCGTCAGGATAAAGCCTTGACTATCCATGTGCTCCCAGAGGAAACAATATCTATTCCAATTTCTCAGAGAAAAGGACCATTTATCCCTGTTTTCTGGCAGGAAAACCTGCCTCTTTACCTGCATTTTTCCCAGAGGAAAGCCCTATTTACACACATGTTCCTGGAGGAAATCCCTATTTATCCATGTTCTCCCGGTGCAAATCTCTATTTATCCCTGTTTTCTCCGAGCAGAGCCCCATTCCCCGTTGAGCCCTCCGAGCCTTGGGCTCTGCCTGGCACCCAGCCTCCAAAGCCCGTCAACAGGGTCGGGGCAAACGCTCCTCCTCACACTGAAATGTTTGGGAGAAGCAGGGTGCATCCCTGCGGAATGATCCCGGCAGCGCTAACTACGCACAGGAGGACTCCACTGTTCCATAAACGGGGGTTATCCCGTGGGTGCTGGATCTTGGCTGCAGGCTCTGCAAGCCGTAGCGCTTCCTTCGCAGCAGCGCGTAAGATTTTTACGAAGTTTATGAGCGATTCTTGGTGAAGCTTATGAGCGATTCTTGGTGCTCCGGACACCGAGGATTTTTTGTTTGTTTGTTTGTTTGATTTGTTCTGATCGGTTTGGTTTTGCTGGCCGGTTTTCAACCGCTTGCTGCCCGCTGCGGAACAGCCGCTTACCCGGCTCCACAAGCTGGCTCCCCGCCTCGGGAAGCGTTGCGGGAGGCAGCGCCGGCAAAGCCGAGCGCGGAACTCACGGATTTCCTGGGATCTGGGCAAACGAGTGGGGCGGACGCGTAAAACACGGCGCCTCCGCCGTGGGCGGCGCCTCACGCGGCGGAGGGATCCGCCGCGGGGCGGGCCGGGCCGGGCCGGGGCGGCGGCGGGT
>VWPW01032577.1:647606-677227 GCA_013389825.1 Crypturellus undulatus | reverse complement strand
TGGCGGCCGGGGCGGCGGGCGCGCGGCGGCGCGGCCGGGGGGGGGTCGGTGTCTGTCGGCGTGTCCGTGTGTCCCGGTGTCGCTGTGTCCGTCTGTCCGCGCCCGGGGCCAGGGGCGCAGGAGCGGGGTTAGCGCCGCGCGCGCTGGGTTACGCCGGGCCTCTCTCCGTTATCTCCGTTAGTGCTTTATTATTATTATTATTATTACTACTGCTATTATTAATTATTATTATGTGTCGGCGTTACCGCGGTGCTGTGCGGAGCTAGGGCTGGGCCGCCCCCCATCCCCTGCCACCCTCCTCCCCCGCGCCTCCTTCCCGCATCCTTCATCCCTGCAAGGGGGCGGGAGAAGCAGGAGGAGCAGAGGCGGCCCCGGCCGCAGCCGTGCGGCCCCGTCCTGGGCACGGCGCCCCTTCTCCGCCTTGCCCCTTCAGTAGGTCCCCACGCTTCCCCCCGCGAGGCTGCGCCGGGAGCGGGAGGCGGCCCCTGCGGCCGGCGAAGGGGCGCTCCTGGCCGTCCCCCGGGGAGGCAGCTGTGCCGCCGCCTCCCTTCTGGAAGGATCAGCGCGGCNCATCGCTGCGGGCATCGCGCCGCCTCCGCAGCCCCCGCTGGGGCGAGCGCGCCGTGCGGGCCCGCTGCGGACAAAGGAGAGCCGTGGGGCTGCGGGGATGCGCAGGGGAGCTGCGGGCGGCGGGCGTGCTGGCCCCGGCCCTGATGTGCGGGCGGCGGGGAGGAAGGCCCTTGCCCGCTGTTGCTTTTAGCCCTAGCGATGTGTGATGGCTCGCGCGCAGCCCTTCTCTAGTCAGCAAGCACTGCTTATATCCTTCAGCCTCTCAAATATTTGACTTTGAGGGCATTGAAGACCTTGTCGAGGGGGGGATTAACGACGTTAAAAATGCTCCATTCTTCCTCGCTTTGCGACCTGTGTTTGGGCTGGAGGAGAGCAGTTAACATGGAATCCTCCTGCACCAGGGGCATTGGTGTATATTTATACTGAAAAGTTAAGTCTCTGGTAAATAAGAATGTGAGATCCTGGGGAGCTGCAAAACCAGCAAATCCAGCTTTCTAATGCACTTTTGGAAGGGCTTTGTGGATGTCTAATATGTGAAACGTAAAACAGAATTTGACTGAAAAAGAGCAGGAGCAGCTTGTGTTTGCTGGAAAAAAAAGTAATCTGAATTTGAGAAATATGCAAGCTTTGAAACCATACTGACTTGCGAGCTGCCGGCTGCCCAAGGTTGTGTTGTATAGTGTGAATCCTACGTTTTGTTGGTGTAAGGTTTCTCATAGCTTTTTAGTCGTAGCTCAGAGCTATACATTTGGATTGCACTATTGCATTGTCCTCACTTAAAAAGCCAGTAGTATTTTTCTGGCTATTACTCTGTCAGGGCCAGTCTTCTGGAAACCTATTAAAGATGTTCATAGATGTTCGTAGACCATAGATATGCTCCTCTGACCATAAAATGGAAGAGTGATGTAAAAGTGATTTGCTACAGCTATTTAGATAGAATAGGTTTGATGCCTTGCAGAGCAAGGAGAGACAAAAATGCTTCCTAGTATAACTTTACTGATTATAGTTACTTAACGTGAAATAGTATTTACAATTTCTTATACTAACAGTATAAATTTTAAACATTTTCATATTGTCCGTGTATTTTGGAAAGAGTGTAAGTGCAGGTGTTACTGCTGATTTCAAGGCTAAAGTTTATGGGCATCTATCCAATAACTGACAGTAATCACAAGCTGGAATTCTTTGTATTTAAGATTTGAATGGATTTTAGTTGGAATTAAATTAATTCCTTAACTCTCTTCTGATGTTTACATTTTAAAATTTAAACTAAAAATAAGTGGTAAAAGCTTGCAGCATAAGAATTATATGAATTTATGAAACATTTTTAACCTTTTACTGTTAGAAGGTCCTGTATGCAGGTCCTGCCGGCACTAGAGGCTGGTTGGGTGCATGAGAGGCAGGGTGAGGGAATGAAGGTTCAACTTACTGTTATATATTTTCAGTATGCCAGCATGCTAAGTCACTTGCAGTGTTACTTGGTTTTAGGTTTTATAAACATGCCTTAATGTTTATCGCGAGCAAAATCAAGGAAATGTGATGGCAAACCCAGAAAAAATACCTAAGAAAATATACGCTATAATGGTTCTGCAGTGTTACTGCATATGAGGTTAGGGTTAAACTCTTAACACTTAACAATCGTCTTTCTTTAAAAGAAATTATTAAGTTATTAAATTTTGAGCCATTCAAGCTGACAGAATCAACAAAAATCAAACATTGTTTACAGCTGCTCTGGATTTGCGTTAGTTTATACATGAGAAAAATTAGGTGATTTCTCTCTATCCCTTCTCAGAGAAGAGAAAAAAAAAGGTGTTTCAGATGTACATTGTCGGTGCAGCTTGATTAATTGAGGCTTAAATTTAAATAAGAACCTGTTACTCTAGGTTTAAACTCAAACCTTGATCTAGTAATGCATTTTAGAATGTGGTTTGCTTATTTCACAGCAGATGAAGATTTCTCTGCAACATGAGCTCTGGCAAACAATCCCCTGCTCATTTATTTCTAATAGGCAGTGTGTTACGTGTTGTATAGAGGTTTCTGAAGACAAGAGATTGATCGTTTTTGCCTCATGATATTGACTGAGTTGATAAGCCAGTAGTATGATAGTATTCTTCTTGTATTGAATGCGAATGTGTTCTCCAGAAAAGCTGTTTGTTTGTTATTTTAGGTAGAGGACCTGAGAAATACCCTCATTTGCTACTTCCACTTATGCAGGCATATAATGATAACCGTATCTAGCCTAATTATTAATAATATTTCCTATAAATGTGGGAATAAATCTGTCTTATAAATGTATGTTTTATATATACATATATAGCAAGCATATATTATTATTATAAATAAATAAGCACAGAAGTAAAATAATGGGAAAATACTAACTGTTGATGGCAGAAGCCTTAGCTGAGGCTATGTATCTGAATTGGCCATGGGATGGTGTTTTACAGTTAGACTGCCTCTCTGTTTGGAAGAGTTTGCCTTCACATAAAGAGTGGAGGAGAGTCCAAATCTTCTGCTGAGGAGTCAGCAGGGAGATACCACTGCTGGGAAAATGGTGTCCAGGCCTTTCTGCTTACAGCGCTAGGTAGTGTTGGTCAAGTCTACCCTGTGATCACTCTGATCTGACAAGGCTATACTGTGTTCTCTCTAATTTGAAATACCTAGTGGAAGCATAAGTCTATATAAACAATTTCTTTTTTATTCATAATTAGTGTAGTTTTGTACATCAGAAAGGACGCTAATGAAAGGGATGGAATGGATATATTTTCTCAAAATGCCGTAGAGGTCTGGATGCAGTGGAACAGATGAGGTACTTTGGGTTTTGCTGTCACCCAGAAAAAGGTGGAGGAGGTATTCTGTGAAATTTAGACCATGAATTCAGAACATATGTGTGTGTGTGTGTATATATATATGTATATATTTCTTTGTTTTCGTGTAGGCATATTCCCTGGCCCCCCGTGCTGTCATCTGTTATTGAATTATCAATTTCATCTGAATATTCTTGTTCATTAGCCAGTGATTAAGCTGTACTTGCGTTATTATTTTTTTTGAGTGCGTTAGTAGGAGTTGGTCTCTACAGATCAAAGACCACAGATGAAGAAAACCTAAGAGAGTGGTAAACTTCCACTAAGTCTAAAACCTGTTGGTAAATGTTATGCCACATGAACAACATGTACTTGAAGTTTTGACTGAGCCCTTTTAAGTTGTACTTTGGTTTCTCAACTAATTAAGCTTTTCTGAATCTTCAGGGAGCCGTCTTTGGGCATCAAGAGTGTCCCTGCTGAATTTGCTATGCAAGCTTGGAACTCCAGAAGATGAGAACAGATCTGGAAACACCACAAGAGCAGAGCCATGAAGTTTAAAAGACTTGGCCATCTGCTACTGAGCTCAGCTGAGCTATTACCCTAAATTAACTCTCTAGGCACAGGTTCTTATCAGTGCTTAAGATATAAACTATGGGAAAAACTGCAAAGAAATGCTTTTTTTGTGCAGGGTAGAGCATGTGGTTGAAGTAGCAGACTGATTTCTAGGGGACAGAGGTTTGTGAGCCTGTGTTGAGCTGGATAAATCATTTGGTTTCTCTGCAGTTATTTTCATTTTTGCAGATAATAGAAGGGGTTTGTGATTTCATTTTTGAACCATTTGTCCAAGTTTTGATCAGTCAGATTTTCTTTTTTCTTGACAAGAAACACCTTTTGCAGAAACTTGGATGGACCCTGAGGTGGACAGTAGGCTAGAAGCCGGATAAAAGAAGATACTTCTAAACAGAAATAAGAAAAAATAAATCACAACATAATAGAAAATTTAAAATTCCATGAGTATGACCTTTTTTTTCCTAATGTACTTGACGTTTTTTTTTCCTTCCTCCACAGGTTATTTTTTGGAATCCATTCTGATATGAGTTGCAATTTTTGCTGATAGTATTACCGAATACTTGTCTAATGCCTATTCTGATGGGAATTTGGTCTTTTTAGAAATCTTGGTCTATCTAGGTCCTTCTGCCATATTATGTAAAACTATTCCTAGACTAGGTAAATTTAAATGAGGAAAGCATTTAAAAAAAAGTAATATATGAAAGTTCTTCAATCACAATTGGGGGAGGAAATGCAGGATATAAGTTTGTGCTCTAGGATGTCTGTAGGCCAAGGTAAAAAGGAGTTTTAACCAGTACACTTAAATCTGATGGATAGACAAAACCATTTATATTCTATGATATATTGCCTGACTTGGATGAATTTTAGGAGCATAAATACTACCACTGCTCTTGGAACAGGAGGTTGGCCCCCCCTTTTTTTTTTTACGTATATGGTCAGAGGATTCCTCTTTTTTCAACTCCTGTGTTAAACCAGATGGTTGGAAAAGTTCCCTGAATGATCCCATCTGATCTAAACCTGCTCAATTAGGCAATTAAAACAAAAGCTACATATGCAATATATTTGGGCCTTGAGCTATTAATGTATAAAATTCTGAAACAAAAGTGCTCTTTCTCTGGTGGACTTCAAAAATATCAGTGTGCAAAAGGTTTTGGTGTACAGTCCATCCCCCCTGAATATGACTGGTATAATTTTCTCTGAACTGTAACTGTGTCTACAGACCTTTCTTCCATAAAGATTAATTGACTTTGCTGTTGGGGCAGGTGGGAATGTTGCAACAGAGAGAGTGCCTGCTATGTGAAGGAAGCAGTGGTTGCTCTCTGATGGGCTCCATTTTTAATACTTCTTACCATATTCAATCTACCCAGAAAATTACTGAAATATGAGTGTATTTACTGTATTAAATTAGCTGGTAACCCAGTAATCTTAAAAAATAAAAATAAAAATGTTAGCCTATCAAGAAGAGAGCCTCCAGAAGTGTGGAAAATATTATTTTTTAATTAAATTATATTGTAAGAGTTTAAAAAATAGAGTAGTAGTTAAAAAGACCCTGTAAGCTTTCCCAATAATTTTAGGAAGTGCAGTTATTTTTTGGCTAATGGAGAAAACCTTCCGTAATAATTTTATCTTTTCGTGTTTTGATCTGACCTAATACTAAAATTTAAAATGTTAGAAGTGCGGATTAGACAAAAGATACTGTGAAAAAACAGACGGTAGTCTTGTAATTCCATTGTATTTTAGTGGTCTTTTAAATGCTATGCACTTCGCTTGTATTTCTGATACTCACAGCTATTGTACTTTTTGTGTCAGGGTGATAAATAGGGATGAACTCAGGTTCTATTCTCATGCAAGAATTATCTTGCATTGCTGATAAATGATTAACATAATCCAATTATAAGATTGCTGTGACATCATTCAGATTTTGGCATGCTTAATTTTATTTCATACCAACAAAATGAGCAAATCCCAAAGTCCTTGAAAGCTCTTTTCTATAGAAAAGCAATAAGACTGAGGAGAGTTTGAAACCACTGCTGTTTTTAGTAATGTTGCTTCTGTAATGGCTAACGTGCAGACTGTCTAGATTCAATCTTTTACCTATGACCTTAGTCAGATTTCTCTCTAATTTACTAATTTTCTCTCTAATTCACTGCCCTGTGAAATGTGTAGTTTTAACTTCTTATATTTCGTTTGCGATTGAGTTGCATCAAACTTTGAATCAAAAGTTTTAACATCAGCTAGAATTGACATGTACAACCCTTGGTTCCAGTAAACATAAAGAAAGCTTTAAATTCATTGTTTTTCACT
Source organism: Crypturellus undulatus (assembly GCA_013389825.1). Lineage (NCBI taxonomy): Eukaryota > Metazoa > Chordata > Aves > Tinamiformes > Tinamidae > Crypturellus > Crypturellus undulatus. Next base: position 670,985 of record VWPW01032577.1, on the reverse strand, counting down.
TTTTGTAAAGAGAGGTTGCCTCTCATTGATAACAGTTGATTTTCTAACTACCTCTAGCTTTTAAAATGCATTCACTCTTGTTTCTTTCATCACCAGGAAGAAGCAGTCAGAAGTTGAGTATCTTAGATTTCTTTGTTAGGATAATGTAAAAATGAAATGACTTTATTTTGACTTAGGTCAACTTGCTTTTGGATGTACATTTAAATGTAATTACAGTACAGAAAACCACTGTGTTTCAGGAGTTATACTCATTTTGATACTTTAATATTCAATTCATCAAAATGTGTTCCGCATATAAATCTAACTACCTTGTTGAAATGAACTACTGTCCCTAATTATCTACTGACCTGATTATTTCTGGTCAGTGATATAGCAGCCAAGATATCTCAGCCTCCTGAGCTTAATTTTTGCTTAATGAAAGCCAAAATGCATATAACAGTAATTATTGTTATTATTTTAACTGTTAACAGTTAATACTTGCCTTGTGCCCTCTGGGAAAACTAGTAGCTGAACTGACTTAAATTCAAGAGAAAAACAAAATCTTTGTGAAAATGGAAGAGAGTGACAGCTTTCTGAAGTAATTTACTTCTGTAGCAAAATCTAGGAAATTTAGGAAAAAATAAACAGAAATGACTGAGATGAACCCTATAGAAACCTCTTAAAAATAGGCAATTTTGATTCCCTGCAAAAAGAATCAAAGGATATTTGATTGTGATGTAATATGTATTAACTGTACATATTACTGTTCCTTTGGGGAAAAAAAATCACAGTATACTGTCACAGTGATGTATCGTGTAGCTCTTGAGTTTATTGTTGGTGGCATGAAATGTTATCCCTTGTCTTCAAGTGTGTTGGGTATGAGAATGGCTGTTTGCTGGGGTCTCTTTTGTTTTTCATGACTGGGCAATCGCAGAACATTTCTTAGAGGAGATCTAGTTCTCTGTAAAAACCCGCTTAAGGTTTTGAAATTAATAACTAGGGCTTTGACATTAGGGTTTTACCATTGCTAACAAATGCTAGTTAGTAGCATTTTTGAACTACATAACAACGTGTAAATGAGGTTTTATGAAGAGTATACAGTAAAAGCTCAACCCTAGCCTTTACACCGTTAATATTCATACAGTCCATTAAAAAAACAAAAAACAAACAGGCTCTGTACTCTGAAGAGTTACTGTTTTTTTTGTGTTTTCTAGGAATTAAAACTGCAACTGAAATGCTGGGTTTTATGACAGCATTTTTATGAAGCATGGGCAGTTTTCATACGCAACAGTAATTTTTTGTTTTAGTATAAAGGAAAAGAATGGGCGAGTTAACTGTATCTGTTTTTTCAAAATAAGTTATGGTTGTTACATTTTTAATAGCAAAGGAAGGTCTGGTTTTGGAGGAAAAATTACCATGTGTGTGTGTCTGAATTTTGCCAAGACACCATGCCAGAGCTGCTGTTCATTTTCATAAAATGCTGCAACGTTATATGCACTTTTTTGCCCTTAATGTAAAAAAACCCTTCTGGTTGCTGAGTATGGGGATGGGCTAAGAAGTTGGCCAAGTGATACTAAGGAGGGAAAAATAAATTGATGAGGGACCTTCCAAGATGACAAATTCCCAGGAACCAAAATGGCTTCAGTAATGAGATCTATAAATGTTCATGCTAGATGGTACTTTATGTAGTGAGTGCTTCAAAAATCTTATTCCTCTTTGAAGCAGAGTAATTGGCCAGTTTTTTTTTTTGGAAGGCTATTACGAAAAATTCCCAACTGTTTTAATATTGAGGAGACTATCAATAAAACTAAATCAGAGCTGAATTTTTAGAGTTATCTGTCAGATGTGTAGGGTCTCCTCCATTCCTTTTTTTGCTGTTTTTGTTGTTTTTTCTGTAGCATTTGTGTAAGTAAAAGTGTGGTCAGGTTACCAAGTTTTATTAAATAGTATATGTAAGGTATATATTGAGATATATATGAGATAAAATCACTGATATAATTGAATATAATCATATTACTTGAATTAATTAACTTTTTAGTCCATTCAGTTTCTTGGCAGAGTTTTTCAGCAAAATCTTTTAAAGCTTTCTACCTACTAAAAAGTAAGCATTTAGTGTGAAGTAGCTTTATAACACGTGGAACAGGAATGGAAGATAAAAGAGTTACTGACACTTGCAACTGGAAATCTACTTTTTTGGCTATAATTCATAATGCTTACTCTGTAGATTGTATAGCAGTGCCTCATGACAGCCTCATGTGATCAAACGTGGAAGCATCAGACTGTGTTCCTTCTAGCCCTTCTAGCCAGACATATGGTGACATTAATTTGATGCCCTGAGATACTGGAATGCATCTTGTAATAGGGACTGCCTTCAGGAAGGAAGAAAAGGCTGTCTGGTATGTTAATGCAACATCAAGGTTTTCATTGTATTCATGTATATTTCCTATTCTTTAGCATCTCTATCCATGAAGACGCTGACTTATTAAGCAGAGTCCTCAAAGATATTTTTGATAGTTTTTTTTCTTCCAGTGTCTAACTATTGAAACCTGAGCAGCTCATAATTTAATTGGGACCGAGAGTGCTAGATTCTTTATATGTGTCTTTTAAGGAGTGGTCTCCATGTGTACCATGGTGCAGGCTTTCACGCATTCCTATACACCCACCAGCTAACAGTAGCATTAGTAGTAAGGTGAGAGGTATTTTCTATTCAGAAGAAGCGCTTGCAATTATTCTGAAAAGGAAGATTGTTTAATTTCGCAACCTAGAACCTTGTATCTTCAAAAGGCAGAATCTATAGAAATTTTTGGATCACTGGAAAAGTTGAAATTTTTTAAGGATGTGGACTATTCTTTCATAGGCATCTTGCATCAGAAATCAGATGGTTGAGTTATTGGGAAAGAGGTTACAGAGTTGGGATGAATAATTCATGGCTTTTATGTGGTATGAGGAAGAGGAAGATTTTGAGTCAGTTAAGATACTTCTTAAGTCAATCCGAAGCTTTATTAATTGGATAAGCAGCAATGGGTTACTCATAAAGCTGTTGCTCACTTGTTTTTAAAAATCCTACTTATTCTTCACTTATTAAAAATTTAAGAAGTCATACTTTCACACACACCTCTTAATAGCTAACTGTCTCCGAAAAGATGCACATCTTCTGCTACTTTTATTGTTTTACTGTTTAAGTCTTTTATTATTTTACTGTTTAAGTCTTTTTTTCTGCCTCCAACTTAGTACAGGAATTCTGCTGCTTTATATTTTTCAGCATCTAATGTGGTTATTATGGCATACGTAGTGGCATACATAGTGGCAGGTTTTTTGCATTGGTGTTTAGAAGTAACAGCATATTGAATAGTGAATGTATCTAATAAAACTCACTGTTTTGTAGCTCTGAGTCACAACTCAAAATCTGCCTAGTCTGTGGGTTTCATTGGTCTTTATCTGGTATCTGTAGAAAGAGAAGATGCATTTGCAAATTACACTTTGTCCTCAGATCTTTCAAGTCCATGTACAGTGACTGATGTGCTGTGCTGTAAAGTCAGTTAAAATCACTTATCCTTAGTTTGCACAACATGAAATAATCAATTGAAATGCCAAGCAGTTTTGGGAAAGAGAGCACTGCTTGTAGAGAAGATGACCGCAAAGCAGAGATCTCTTGCTGCAGTTCAGGTGGCAGCCTGCATGCAGGACTCCCCGCTGGTGTCAGAAGTGAAGAGCGAGCTCTGCTCTGGTGTCGTGTCCTGGAAACGGGTTCACTTTTTGGTCTGTCTGGCTGCAGCATTTTACAGGTGATGTGAAGAGTTCTGTGTGAGCATAAACAAAAGGATATGGAAAAGGGAACAGTCTGTTTAATATTTTTGTTCTAAGAAAGGACAAACTGGAATGTTTAACAAATGAAGAAGTATCAGTCATCTGTTAAGCTAGTCTTAGGGGTAGCTGTGGGAGGTTGCTGCCAGAAAGGAAGAAAAAAAAATTGCCTGAAAATGTTGTTTATTGCTTTGAATTTCATGTTCACCATGGCAAAAGTAACAGTCTCCCCTCCTCACAAGAAGCCCCACGTATACTGCAAAACAACAATTTTGAATTTGGTTTCAAAATCAGCATCAAATACTACAATTGCTTTTGACCAAAATAAGTGGAACTTTCAAGGTGAGCTTTCTTTACCATGTGCTCACACCTGTCACTGCTCTCTACATAATAAATCATGTTTGGAGAAGAACAAGGAGGAACGGTGACCCTGTGAGTGGAGCACTTACCTGGTGCATTTTAATGGCACAGCGTTGTAGTGAGTTGAGTAGTATTTTCTGTTTGTGCCAAATATATAACTCTGCATAAAGTACAGAATGTACCTGCTAGTGAATATTACACGTGCGGATTCTTAATTTCTCACACTTGCCCACTTTTTTACTCTTATTAACTGAAACTTTTGAGGGCAGTCTAAAATCCCGTTCCCATAGCTGTTTAAGAACAAAATTCAGGGAATGTGTGTTTGTTTTGTTTTGTTTCCTTCCTCTGAAATGAAGGAATCCCAACAAAGTTCTCCACTGTGCCCTTGTTACTCAAAGGGCAAATCTTCTGGCTGCAGTCCTGTCTAGAGAAAATATAAACTGATTATATGTTTCAGTTCAAAGATGCCTTGAAAACCTGGAAGCTGTTTTATGCTGGGGAAGGGATAAAACCTAAGAGGTTTAGTCATCTTGTTCTGCTGTCATCAGTGGAAAATATCACTGTGTGAGGTGCTTTTCCTACAGTCTCTGGAATCTGAGTTCTCTTTTAATAGTTCTTTGTGGTCATGGGTAGAGCTTACCAAGCCCTGACATGAAGAATGAGATTTTTGTCATTTCTGCTTCTGATGAGGCATTTGAGTGCCAGAAGTGAAATTTGAGTAAAAAATGGATCTATTTCATTATGTTTCATGTAAGATCAGGTATTATTAATGCCAGATTTGAGGTGTTTGTATTTGCAAGATTATCTTCATGTTCGTATTTGTTTATCTCACACCAAGGTATTTGACAGGAAACCTTCCTGTGTGCTGGCTTTTTGCCTTTTATGAGAAGAAGGTAGGCTTTTTTTTTTTTTTTTTCCTCCCGCCTCTTCTCCTTTCTCCAGTTGCAATATGTGAGAATTACATTCCTTCTTGAAAGGAACTAAAGGACTTTCATCTGCATGTGGAATGTCCTCGTGACAAGGGCTGGAAAGTAAACTCATTTATTTGATTTTTGCATCTACTAATTTTGCAATGGATACAATGCATTTTAAATGCTTTGGAATTGTATGTGGTGATACTTTCTTTTCCCTTCTAACCGTCTGTATGTAGTCTGTAAATTACTAAATCTGTAGCCCAGTTCATGAGTTCTAAGTGTGTGTTACGCATTCCACAAATGGGGGAGGAGGGGAGGAGTGAATTTTCATTCACTAGTTGAAATTTGAAAAAAGAAAAAACGACAACAGCAACAAAAAGAAGAGCTTTTCCAGAAGATCTGAAAAATACATATGAAGAGAGTTTAATCTGGGAACAGAAAAATGACTTTATATTTCGGAAACTAGGATAGTCCTAGACTGGGTTAATGGGATAACCTCAGAGCTGTCAGAGACTTCACCATTGTGGCAAAAAGGGCTTCATAGACCACAGCTTGGATCCAGTGGCCTAGAGGGGTCTAAATAAGCCCTTGTGTCTTCACACTAATGACTTGGCAGCTACTCTGCATAGCTTTGATATTCCAAATTAAAGGAAAACCTCTACGCTCTCTGTGGCCTTAATGAATTTACTGTCAAAGAAACTGAACTTTCTCAATTTTACATTTGGATTTTTTTTAATAATGATGAATGAGTATAATCTTAAGATGCTATTTGCATATACTTAGATGTTGCATGAGTAACATGGTGTCTTTTTTGCCCTGTGCATCACTATTGAGGGTGTTTAGTGATGTTCTAGACATAGAAGACCTCATTGTGACAGATGCGAACACAGCTTCTCTTGTTGTCACTGTGTAATAAGTACATGGCATTTTGCAGTGCTTGATCAGCAAAGGAGGATGCTAGATTGTTGCTGTTGTGATTGTACAACTGCTTTACACAGAGGTTTGTGGGGTTTTATTGATCTACTAGGACCAGATGCGTTCCTAGATTGCAGGAGTGAACTCCCTCATTGCTTTTCTCTGCATAGTTTATGCTGTTAACAACAGAGTGATAGTCAGTTGGGGCAGAAATTTCATTATTCGTATTTACCCCATGAAAATATACAATTATCTTAATATTTAGTATTAAGTATTAATAATACTTAATAATGCTTATTAAGTATTAATAGAGTATTATCTTAATACTTTTTCTGAATAATCAATAAATATTTGATTATGTGTGTACATATATTCTCTATATGCCATTTTGGTTATTTTTATGTTGGTCCTGTATATACAGATTTTACAGTTTTTTATGTATTTTGACAATTGATAGCTATATTCATCAGCCCATTTTTTAAAATCTGTCATCTTTATTTTTCTTTCCATTTTGGAATTTGTGTCAAGCTCTGTCTTAACTATCCTGGAAAGTGATATATTGTCTCCATCCAATATTCTGAATGTTTATTTATTTTAAGGATTGTTAAGAATTGTACTGTTGCTTGCCTACTTACCACAGTTCCTGCTACATCCACTAGTTAAACTCTTTGTTGCTTTTCTCAAGGTTAATTAGTAACTGCAGAGGAAAGAAAGGTGAATTAAAAGGATGCCAGAGAAAGAACAAATACTCCCTCGTTAGTTTCTAGTCAAGTAATTTGCAGACTGGATGCATGGAAAAACTCCTTTTCTAAATTATTGTTAAGTAAGACTATAATATTATTATTAATTATAATAACACTATAATTTGGAAAATTGTCCACCTTTGTCTTTCTCCATTCTCAGCATGGATAGAACCCCTTTTGGTCTCCTCAGACCTCTGAAGTATGATCACAAGTTCCTTTTTACCCTCCTGTTTAAGGGTCAGCTCCACAGATAGCCCTTTGTGTACCTACCTTCCAGTGGACCAGATTTCCTATTCCTGTAGAAAAGTGAAAGTTAGTTGCAACATCAANTTTTTTTTTTTTTTTTTTTTTTTAGCTTTTTCAGTTCAGACATGTCAGAAGTCCAAGTTGAATGCAGTTTTGATGATTTCTTTGTGAGAAAAGATTGCACTCACAGTGTTTTGACTAACAGAACTGAGGCAGCAAGGATTTCAGAGACTGAGTTAACACTGATGCATGAATCATAACAGCTAGTTTCTAGTCTTGCAGCATGATCTGCTATTAATGATTTTGTCTTTAAAGGAAAATTAAAATTTTGATCTTTGCCTTAGTCATGTGTCCCTTACCATATGAGTTATATACTTGGATGTTCAAACTGTAGGGATGATGCTTAAATTTGGAGGAGATTGTAGTGTTATTTCAAATTTGCTACAACAGGGAAAGAATTTTACTTCTTAACTGAAAAGTCAGAGCCCCAGATAGAAATAGTGGGAAATAAAACTGTGAACAACAAGGAGGACTTGATAATGAATGAGAAGATGAGATGCAGAAAGGAAAATGAAACATTAAAAATATATTATAAGACCGAGGTCAATTAAACTGTGAAATTGTCTCCCAGGAAGGAAGATACACTGTGCAGAGGTGAATACTCAGTGGCAGATAGGATCTCAAAAATAATGCAGGGAGGAATTCACAGCTTCAGTAATCTCATTCTGAAGGATTTTGACCTGGCTTTGTTTTAGGCATTAGGGATCATTTCATCCCTAAAACTGATGTAATCAGATTCCCTTTCACTTTTTCTCATTTTTTTTTTTCCAGGAGCATACATTCTTTTGTGATACAGAAAGTTACTTTGCATTTTTGTTTCGTGCTTGAGGGAGTGTTCCCTGGCTGTTTCAAAGGTCAGCTGTTTAGGCTGATTTGAATAAACATAATAAACTTTAGGAATGAACACCAGTATACTTCTCACAAAATATCCCAAGTTATTGGTAAATCTAGAAGTCTGAGAGATTACTGTGGTGTAATTACATAAAATCTTGTTCTGTAGTGATATTTTTATTCCTTTGAAGGTTACCGGAATCCCTCTATCAAGTGTGCCCTTTACCAAGGAGTGTTTTTGTTGAGACTGCAAACATGATCTCATTTGTAGTGCTTGGCTTTCTTTTTTAAATAACATAGAAAAAGTAAAATCTGTAGGAAGAAAAGAAAAACAATACATGGTAGGAATTAGTGAGTAATAGAAGTAGATTAGTACAGATTGGATTTAAAAAAAAATGGTTACAGAGAAGCATGGTAACGGTGTGCAAAGTCCCTCAATGAAGTAATGTGCAGAGTGGAAGGGAGTTAGGTTTTCAAAACTGTTAAAACAACGAAGGATGTCCTAAAGATAGAGGTGTTGAAAACATCATACTGAACTTGAACAGAAATTATGATGGTGATTCATTGATTTATTAGTTTATGTTTGGAGATGACTTCCAGGACTCAACACGGTCAATATAGGTGACTAAAGAGTGTTGCAGGCCTGGTGCTCTTTGACTGTTACAGCATTTTCCTTGCAGGGACAGTGCTGTTTCTAGTGGAACCCTCTCTGGTTACTGCTGCTGCTGTCTTGCATTAGTGTGTGAATTTGTTTGCACTGAAAATACGGAGTAATTCTGGCTGCATATGGCTGCAAGGTGCCTCAGCTATCCGGATTTCTGTTGCTCTCTTAAAAAGGGACACTCTGGCGACTACTGTTTAATAATGTGAAAAGCTGAGTAATGTTATTTCTGGATTCCATTGACACAATTGCTGTGTCTTTTATCATTCAGGATTTTACAGTGTTCCTTATAGTGCACCCACACTTATACTGTTTACCCATCACCATAATAGAACCAATATGCGAAACAGGGTTTGCTGCTTGTTGAGCAGCCAGAGCCCTTAGATACCCAGAATCAAAAAAGAGTCGGCATCAAGTCCAGCTCTGTTAGGATGGTGAGGTTTCAATTACAACCATTTGCAACTGATTAGGACTGTGGCTGAGGCTTCAGTGCTACTCAGAATGGAGAAAATTATTGTACAGCTTATTTAGCTTATTCCCTGGATGTATTAAAAGTAGAATCATTCTATTTTTGCTTTAAAGTATTTATAATCTAGCAAATTTTAAATAGTATTTCTAATTTCCTTCCTCCCTCATCTTTTTTTTTTTTTTTTTTTTTTTTTTTTACTAAGGAAGGTGATGTTTTTCGAGTTGGAGATGATAAATGTGCAATCTACAGTAAAGCAACATCTGTTGGAATTAGGCAACAGATATTTATCATTTTGATATTTTGTTCTACTTTTTAAAATAGTGAAGTTTATTAATATACCAGACTTTTACAAACCTTTAGAACTGGTGCAGCAATTAAGTTTTCTTCTGTTTCTTGCAAGCATCAGAGTGATTTTCATAAACTGGAGAAGGTAACTCCATCTCCTTAGGCATATGTGGGGTTTGTGCTCTGCGGTGAGGTGACCAAGGACTGTTGCAATGATGGTTTTGAAGTAGAAACCGTCACTTTACTGAAATAAAAGTTTTTGTCTGCTGTAGCCATGATGCATCTCTCAGCTCTGCTTCATGGTTGCCATACCTCTCCTGCACTGTGGTACTCATTTGAAGTTTAAGACACGCTGTAGTTTCTGTGGCCTGAATTTTGTTGTGAACATAATGGAAATTTCCAAGTTGGAGCACATGAAGCTCTATATGTGTGATATTAAGCTCTTCATGTATAAAACAAGATAGAAATAGCTACTTTTACTGCATGAATTGTGGTTTTTGACCAGAAAAGTCTGCTATGGGACTCTTTTCTCTGAAGCAGGCTAACACCTTGTTGATTTTTGTTCTTACTGATTGAACACTTTATATGTCTTTGAGACAGTGGAGGGAAGTGCATTTTTAGTTTTATTGTGTGAAATGGAAGGGTGACTCAGGTGCAGTGTTTGTGACTTCTAGGAATATGTGAAACTTAGATTAACAATGCCTATATTTGAGTAATTAAAAAGTATGAAATTAAATAACTTGGTGTCCAATGCCCAGGACTTGTTAATGTTCTTGAGGCAATTTACAGGCTTCCATGACTCCCAACCTAATTCACTGAAACTTGTGAAAATTTTTCACAAGTTTCACAGTGTTTATCATGTCCCAAGTGCTGCAGTGCAGTGTTTCTTTCCGTGTAGAGCAACAAAAAAAAATAAGGTGACATTGCTGCTTTAATCTTGATAGAGTAAGGATAGAAGTAATGAATTGATAATCCTCTTTTGATGTAAGGGATTACCTTTTTTATTTAAAGTAACACTTAGATTATTTTGATACTGATTATGTATACTGCTGTTTACATTTTCATTAATTGCTTGCTCTAGAAAAGCCCCTAAGATGCCCCACAAAGTTGAGGACATCAGCATTTTCAGAGCATGAATAGATGTTATAGCGTTATGGAAGCTCTGAATAGCAGCTGAGATTGCTCTTCCAAAAACTGACATCCTACATCACTGAGGTGGAAATTACTGAAAGTGAAGGATATTATAAACAACATTATTTCTGAATTTAGCAAAGTTTTTCCTAAGTTGATTTCCTTCACAATGATTCCATGATTACAATTCCTTGGGAATTTGCGATAGCACCTCAGTGGAAAAAAGAGAAGCTGAAAGATCCTTTGACTCTGTAGCTTTCACTCATCTATTTTTAAGATCATTGTTCAAGTCCCAACCAGTAACTTTGGTAAAGTTGTGTATCTGCAGTTGCCATACAGTGCCCTGTTAGTTGCAGAATAACTGTCTGCTTACAGAGGGCCTTTTTCTTACTTGCTTGAAATACATGAAATAGAATACCCTGAGATTAATTGAAAAGAAAATGATTTTGATTTTAGGGACACCTCATGTAATTCATCACATTACATCAGGTAATGTAATCATGCCAGTGCCTCAAGGCTGTGCAGGATTTTGTGGAGATGCACTGATTTAGGATGAAATCGGGATTGATCCTTAGTGTTTAATCCATGACTTTTGTTTACTACTATCAGAAGCCTTATTTGTGACCCTAACTGAAGTGACACTGAGGCTTTGTGGGCATCTTTAAGGATATTCCGATTTTCTAGTTGGAAGCAAATTTGGTTACAAAGTTTCTCTATTTCTTTTTCCTGCCACCCTGCTCAAGCGCAATCTATAGAAGTTGACTCTTTATGCATTCAAATTGGAAACTGTATGCTATACTCTTCTCATACTTGCAACTTTCTAAATTCAGAATTGCTCAGTTGATTGATGAGCTTTTACACTGAATATTTGCATTGAAGTTGCTAGGAATAAGTTGTGATATGTAGCCATCTGTCCTTATGGTTATTTAGTTTTGGATCCTAATCTTGTATTTTTTGGAAACCACAACCTAAGGTGCAGAAAATAAGTTTTTGCAGTTGATGAACTCACAAGAGAAGCTAACTTTTTTTTTTCTTCTATACTCTTACCTATAGCTGGCTCAAAAAATTCTAGCCGAAGAAATCTGAGACAGAAAAATGCTACGTAAACTCATTTCCATTAGGATAATTTTCTAAATCTTTCAGTAGTATTCATGTGGCAGAATTGCTTTGTTGGTATTCTGTCCCTTTTCCTCACATAGACAGTTTTGATTTTGTTCTTACTGGAAATCAGTGAATTTGCTGTTGATATTTGGCAGAAGATATTGAGCAATATAGTCTAAAATACACACATAAACTGTTTGATTGGGATTCTGGAAAGGTATTTTCATACAGCTCCTAGCTGTATCATATTTATGTGGAAGTAGATGGGATGAAAAGAATGTTCTAAATTGAGAGTTACATATGAATTTCAAACTAAAAAAACACCTACGAGGTGTTGTAAATTGTCCGCCTTTAGCAATGAGGATGGATTTCTTCAGGTGATGTGGCGAACCTTCTGAAAGCTCTTAACTACTGTTTTTATCTGTTTACAATCTGGTGATTCAATTATGTTGCTAGAACCAAGCCAAGTTCAACAGGTAGATAGCAAAATGTAGAAGAAAAAAAAAATAGAAGAATCTCTTAGAACTTTAAGATTATAGTAGCAAATGGAATGTCTTCTCTTGTAATTGGTTCCTTGTCTGTTCTCACATGTCCTTTACTGCCCAGGGGTTTGCAGAGCAAAGCGGAGCCATCTCCTGGTCTCTGCTCCACAGATTTAGACCTAGGTCAGCTCCCAATACTTTAACTTTATAAATGACAGCAGCAGGCTGTCTGGACTACTTGTTTTCACAATACTCTTGGTCTACGTTTTAAGGTGATGTTGTTTAGCAAATTTGGCACATGAGCATCTGATCACAGCTTAACTTAGAGAATGGGAGACTCTTTGAAGAGCTGATTTTTTATGAAGAATATAACTTGTATTTATGTATCTAAAAAATAGATTAAAAATGGCAAGCTTCTAAAAATAAAATTTCCTTTGTAACTCTGAGTTGATTATATTGCAGACCATGACTTCTTATTAATTGAATTATTTTCTTCTGTCTTTTTCAACAGAAAATTTGACATTTGAAATATTTTTTGAATCACTTCTATGAGTAGTGGTCATGTGTCCATCAGCTGCTACATAATCAAAAAGAGTGGGCAGTGGAGAACAAAACGTATATGTGATTCATTTTGATACAGCTTTTTCTACACAAATGCCCGAGTTAGTAAACTACCTTTTCAGTCCTATGGAACAGAACTCAAACTATCAGAATGAATGTATTAGCACAGTTTATCAGGAAAGGGATTTGATTTTTGTATTTCACTTTTTATCTGGATTTTTTAGATACTGTCCAAATAGTTGAAAATAAAATGAGCATCAGTTGTTCTGATAGAATGATATAGCTATTGCATTTCTTGCCAGAATTGTTATCCACTGTGGAATAATAAGCTAGCACAATTTCTGCATAGTTACTGATTTCTTAAGGTACGTGGCATTTTCAGCTCTGTGTCTCTGATTACTCAGATAAACTAGAAAAGGAAATTTTAATATTGTCTTTTGCAAGATTTTGTAAGAGATAGAAATTTTAACTTTGACATCATGTATCACTTGGGTATGGACACTTTGGTTTTTCTTCCGCTTCTCTTTTGAGCTTTGAGATCAATGTACGAACTAGATAAAATACTCTGATATTTGTTTACAAATCAGGAAATCAAGTGCGGACTTTAATACTTGGTTTGTTCTTTCCTTCCTTCTTTCTCATGTGGTTTTGGTTTGTGTGACTGCTTTAAACAGCAAGAAGGCTGGAATTTATTATTAATACATTTTTTAATCCCAACAGTGTGAAATAAACTTGACTGGCCAGAATGGAGAGAAAAGGTTTGCTTCTGCAAACATTACTCACTCCTGTGTTTTGGAAAATACGCAGTTGTTAATAAGCCTAATTACATTTTTTTTTTTCCTTTTGTGAGTTTATCACCACACTCTGATTTAAATTGTTTAGAATTCAGAAGATTTGAAATTCTTAAAGCCTAGCCTGTGCTTTGGTCTTTTGCTAAAAATGATAGCAGTCACTCCCATTATTCTTTCTCAGAGGATGGATTCCCTTTGGAAGACAATCAGTAATGCTGCTTTGCAGTAAACTGAATAATGCTGCCTGGTAGTTGGGCTCCATCATTGTGGGATAGGTCGCAGTCACCAGTTGAAAGCTTTTCTCGGTTTGTGCAATGGGTCATTGTCTCCGGATGTCACGGTGCTCCAGCTGCCCCGTCCCCGCATCGAGATGGCACGTGGTGCGCGTGGGGATGCTTCATTCATGGACCTTGCGCGTTGGGCAGAGATCAGCGAGCCGAGTGCCTGTGTTTTTGTGGGAGGGTTGTCCTTAGAAGTTAAGAGTGGCTGCCGTCCACGACTTGGGTTCGTGATGGGTTGACCGTTCGAAGTATCTTATTTTCCTTGGTGGTTCTCTGTCTGTCTAAAGGGTGCTGTTAATGTTGTGCATGGGTGTGGTGTTACTTACCTCCTTGCACCTTCGGAAGGCAGCAGTGCCCTTGGTTGTATCACCTGCTGGTGTTCTGTAAATACCTGTCCTTTTACTGTTAACACGAGCAAGTATCTGGTTTACCAGCTGAACCCTAAGTTCAGTTTCTGTTCTCCAACTTGTTGAAAACTCATTTTTTGTATTAGTCTGCCGCTAGCAGTTACAGCTTTGTGTTTGTTTTTCTATTAACTGTTTGTGTACTAAAGTAATGACTTCTCTGTAAGTTACCACAGTAGAAGATTGATGCAGTCTGTAGAGGTTTAGACATAGGTTTTATCATATTCTGTCAGATTTAACACTGTGTAAAATTATGCAGGCTTTAATGCTGGTGCGTCATAATGCTTTCAGTGGTTATGGAACTGGAAGAAGATTCAGTAGCTTAGGGTGATGCATAAGTTCTTGTCAATGTTGAATCAAGAGACTTGTTTTGAAAAGCAGATTGAAGATACATATATACATACATATATATATAAAAGATAATCTACTTCAGGAAAAAAAACACTACAATTAATGTGTGGCTTTGCCAGTATGATTTTGTTAATCTATTCTCTCATCCATTTTAAGAAAGCTAATATAGTGAGCGAGACAGTGTAAGTTTGTAACCCTGCTTGCTGAGGCAGAGTTGCTTAAGTGCTATGATTTGTATAAACCATCCTTTTCCCTTCGTCTTCCAGCAGAATCCTTGCTGTAGATTTCAACCAAAATTTGGAAGAAAAGCAGAGATCTCCCAAGTCAGTAAATCTGTTCCAGTTTCGTGAAACTGGTGACCTGATAGTGGGCAAATGTGTTCATTTACTGCACTGAGAAGAAAAGTAGGACCGATTTATATAAATTTGACAGTAGCCAACTGACTCCATAGATGTGTGTATTGAACAGCTACTGCTTGTGAGGCCTGGACTCTTCACAGATCATTCCATCTTCTGCTTGATCAGAGTTTCATGAAGTGATAGAATGAACTATATTATAGTGGTGAGAGAAGATGCTATAGAAGACAAATAGAAAGACATAGAAATTTGTATTTTTCTTTAGTTGTCCAGGCAGCAGAATTACTTGCTTAAATTTTGGAGCAATAAACTGAAATGTTCACAGAACAAGTGGAGCTCATCTCCATTATCATTTTAATACAATTTTAATACCTCTTGACTCCTTCCATTATTTTTTTCGTTTATACTATTAGACTTTATGTGTAATCCGTTGCACACAATGTAAGAACCGTGTAAGTGTTTGGGAAGATATCAGCAGTTTTGTCAGTATTGTGCCTGATGAAACAGCCCCCTTAACAGCCTACCTGCTGAACCAAAGTCTCAGGGTCTGTACCTGGGGGACTCTGGAGCTGGGGAGCTGTTTGCAGCGTGTGTTTTTAGGTGAGGATTGCAAACCCAGTCTTTGCGTAGCTCTTCTGTATACTGATGTTTCAAGGTGGTTATTTTTATTCTATTTAATGAGTACTTGCTGCCTCCCATGTTGGTCAGAGCAGGTCCCATGTCTGGCAGGTTGTGGCTGGTGTCGCAGGGGTCTGGCTTTTAGCCTTTCAGCTAAATGACACCAGCTGAGCCTCTGTCTTTCAGAATCTGAAGCTTTACAGTGGTGTCTATATTGGAAGCATTTTCAACCAACATGGGTAGTATTTGGCTGGCCTGCTGAGAAGCTTTGATTTATGGTGGAGTGTGGATTTAGTGAGCTGTAATTATAGCGTGTTTCGTGCCTGGCTTTTGAATCCAGGTTCTGTGATGCAATTTAAAATAGAGTATATGTTTGTAAATTAGTAATATCATACCCGTATGAAATAGTTTTTTGCAGAGTGGTGTTGCTATTGTTTGTTTTCCCAGGTGCCATCTGTTGAGACCTCCCTTGCTCTCCCTTTCTGCTTCCTGAATGATACTGCGTTAGAGAAAATGTCCAAGATAATTCCTAGAGGAAATGAAGAATTTTGGAAGAGATTGATTTGGTGCAAAACACTGTCAGATCTCCAAGTAATTGAGAATTGAGGTATAACTTGGTTCGTGTCACAAATAGAACAGTATGTCTGAGAGAACATAAATGGAAATTGCTTTTGCAGGGAGAGCGTATGAACTGCATTATTTTCCTACTGCATTGCAAATAAATCTCAAATCTGTACTCCTTATTCTGTGCCTGTCTCTGTAGTATTGCAGGGAGCCTTAGTATGAATTAATAGGCAAGATAATTAGTTTATCTTGGATCTTCTGTATTTTGAATTTGATCTAAACTGTATTTGGGGCTATTCTTGATGTCCAGTGTGGCATAAAGTTTCTAGAATTTTCAGATCATGTCGATACATTTCTGAAAATGCTTCAAATTGGAATTCAGTTTCTCCCATACCACAGAAACAAGACAATAATAAGAGATATTTGGTTTGATTTGAAACATTTAAAATGTTCTCTCTTGGTGTTGGGTGGTGTTGTGTTAGTGACTATGCAGAAGTCGTGTACTGCCTGCGTTCTGGATGGCATGACCTGCAAAGCCACTCTGTGTCATCTTTGAAAGGTCATGGAAATTCAGGGAGCTTGCTCATGGCTAGAGAAAGGGAAATATTGCATCAGTCTTCAGGGGAAGAAAAGGGCAAAAGGACAGTCTAGGAACTACAGAGTCAATAGTGCCACTTCAGTCTGTGGGGAAACCCACAGCACAAATCCTCTCGGAGCACACCTTGCTCTGAGACCCATGTGGGACAAGTTGGTCGCAGGGAACAGCCTGCATGGATGCATCAAGGTAAATGATGCCAGGTGGGGAGGGCCTGGAGGAGGCGCCGATAGGCTCAACATAGCCTACTGCGACATTGTCCTCCTGCTAGTGCCTGAGATGGCCTGAAAGTGACCAGGCAAATCCTGTGTGTGCTCAGAACAGAAGGCACTGAGGCCTCCCCGCGTCCCCAGAGCAGGAGACCTGCTTTGCTCTGCACTGCCGCTGTGGCCAACATTACATGTTCCTATTCCTGGCCCCTGTCACTGCGTGGCTTTGATTGCTTGATACTTTTTCCAATTGATTTGGTATTTATCAAGAAGAGAATTAAATAACTCTTATGACTCTGTACTGTGCTCTGAGCTGTCACGATCACTTAGTCAATGAATGTCAATTTATTTTACATCAAAAATACAAACCATTATTCAAAGATGCTGAATTTGACCTGAAATCTTTGAAATTATGTTCTAAACAGAAGTCCTTTAGTGATCAAAAATCATAAAGTATTTGGAGTGGACGTGCTCTACTTGATAAGTAGGTTTATAATGTTAATGTGTCTCTGTGTTCACTGATGTTATGTGTGAATCACTGCGTCCTCACCTGAACAGGGCAAAACCATCAGCCTTTGGTAGCAGGGAACTGCCAGGGTGCAGAGATGAGTAAGAATGTGGGAACAGGCAAAGGAAAATAAGTAAAAAGATGCACAAAGAAACTATTATGTACCAGCCCCAGTCTCCTGCACAGCTAGCCACCTCTCTAGAGAAATTTTGTTGGGGATGATTGAGTATTTTGAAATAAGCACTCTAAATGATGAAATCAATGCAGTAAGATGTTTTATTTATCTAAATTAAATCTTTATCCAGTTATGGTTATCCAGTTATTCTAGGTCTGCTTCATTTTCACATTTTACTAACTTCTTCCAATTCTATCATTTTTCCTTGTTTTGTTTAATAAATTCAACTGAAATTTTAGCATTTTGAGACTTTTGATGCCATCAACATGAACGTAATATTACACTTTGTACATAATATATTGAACATTAGAACAGTAAAGCAAGTCTAGGGTTTTGAAAAGTAGTCCTCAGCATATTTATGAGGTTGGAGCCAAGGAGGAGAAAACAGAAAGCTTTCACATGTTTGAACTGTTTAATTTTAAAAGTGTTTAAGATTATAAAACCTTGTTATTAAACCATCTTCTCAGCCTTCATCTCTCTGAAGTTGGTTGTTGAGGCATATTTAAAATTAGCCAAAGCAATTTAGAATTTGTTTCTGCTAACCTGTCTGTCTTTGCCTAATGCGGAGGTGGAGTTCATACCTGGCTAGACGACTCTTGAATTAAATGGACTGCAAGAGCGAATCCTTAAGTGTACAGGCAGGTCCCTTCAAATGTGCTTATCTTATATCATGCGCCTTGGGATCTATTTTCATGATTAATGAGTCCAGGACAAATACTTATTTCCAGTCTCAACAGGCTGTGATAATTTTGCCTGTGGTTCCTCCATGTTGGACCCTGACCAGGGAGTGGTACAGATCAAGGTCCAAGGCTTTCCGGCTCGCGGTGCTTATGCTATTACCTCCCTGTTGTCCTCATACAGTCTCCCTGTATGTCTCAATCCTGTAAGCGGGTGTTAGTAATAATTTTCTAATTTGTTGAGTAGCTGGGGCCCAAGGGACTTGAATTAGTATGGTTTCAACATGCTGCTAAAAAAACTGAATGCATTTCTTTTCACTTTCAGCCCATTTGATCTCATTGTCTTCAGGCAGTCTGTCCAACTGCAGCTGCTCACATTCCTTGCAGTACCCTTGTGCCCTCACCAGACAGGGCCCAAAATAGCACAAGTGCTTCCCTTGCCCTTTCCATCACCTGCTTTACATGCCTCAGTCTTTCCAGCTCTTTAAGGGGGTTATTCCAATGATTTCTGGGCCACATCTCTCCTGGTATGAAAGGTACACATCTGTGTTTCTCTTACAGACATCTGGTTGACTGAGCCACGTCACAGGACTATCTCTACAAGGGGACAAAAGTGTTTTAGAAAAGCCATTCTTTTGGGTCGCGGTGTTCGGGTGAGATCCCCTTGCTTTCCAGCCCCGCTCCCAAGGGGAGCTGACCCTAGTCTCAGATCAGCCAGTGGGTTGTGTCTGCAGGATTTATGGGTGCAAATGATACAACAAATTCAGTTCAAATCCCCAACACAACTTACTAACACATTTAGTTATTGGGATAGTTGGCAGGATGCAACTGCGTCTACCACAGTTGGGTTTGAGAAACATGAAGTGGATAGTCTTGACCTTCCAAGTTTTCTTTTTTCTTTACTTTCTTTACTTAAAGAATGGTACAGTATATAGTCAGTCATTTTGTGACCTCTGCTCATTCAGCCTGCTGGTGCAACAGTAACTTTTGATCCTTTTTAATGGGTTAAAATATGAGTCTTTTCGGATACCTCCATGTACATTCAGCTCTAGGGCAGTTTGCTGAGAGCGCAGACATGTGGCTGACAGACTTGTTCACGCCTTGAATAGTTTGGACTGGACTATTCACAGTGCACACAATTTGTGAAATAGAGATCTATATTTCAGGGAATTCATTTGGTACAAATTTTTGCTTTATGCTGCCTGATATGGTTCCACTTGAGTCCAGTCCTTTGGGATTAGGTAGTTGAAAAGCTGGGAGGGAATTAATATCTGGTCCTTTTTTCTTGGAACAATCTCCCTTGAGCTTCCCTTTGCCACTTTCCATGGGATTAGAAAATAAGTTGCTTATTTTCTGACATGTGACATTAATTCCTGATGAAATACAATAAATTTGAATTTGGATATTATTTTGAGGCCAGTGAGTCTGTGAAATGACATTTTGAAATCCTATGCCTTGGGATCTGTATAGTCTTTTTTTAATGGATCATGAGTAGCTATTGTTAATGAAACACCTGTGTCTGGAAAGATGTTTGTGCCTTGTGACCCCATTTCGTTGTGCTGAGTAGTTACAGAAAAGAATCGTGCATTTTCCTGTGATTTTTTTCAAGCTGTCTTCTTTACAAAAATCATACAATATCTAATATATTCAGAAATAGTTGTTAAAGCCTATAGCCGCACGTGGAGGTCTTACTGAAGCCAAAGGCAGTTTTCCTTGCCAAGCAGCCTTGGGATTATGCAGAACACATACCTAGAGTAAGAGGATCGTGCAGCGTCTTGGCCTGGGAGCCCTCTGAAGGGAATCAGGTCCTGCCCTGCAGAGGGGGTGGAACTTGGAAAGGGCTTCCCGTGATGTTGGAGGACCTTTACAAAGACTCTGTCTGAGCTCTTCCTCATTGCCCATTTGCTTCAGTGAGGTGACAGAAAATAAGACTGTCAAAGCAGTCTTGAACTGTATAAATGGAGGAATTCTGTAGGTGGTTTTTTTTTTTTTTTTTTTTTTGGGGTGGGGGGGGGGGGGGGGAGGTGTCGGAATACACCATCAATTTCAAACAAAAAATTTTACCACTTCAGCTTGCTGCCAGCTATATAAATCACTTGGAGGACCTATGGTCTTTCACCCCAGACTTTGTTCCATTTGTGGCTTTGCTTCATGATAAGCATTTGCTTATTGATATATATTGCTTATATATACATATATAAATTTGATTTAAACAAAAATAATAATCCTATTCTCACCATCCTCTTTCTGTATAAGGATGCACCAACATTTGGTAATGTGTTTTACAGTTAAATTCACAGTCTGTATTTACAGATATCTTATTCTCAATCAGCAACAGTATGACTTAACCTACAATGAAAAATGCATATAACATGCTTGAAAGATGTTTGATTTAAGTCCTGCTGTTGCATGTGCTTATATACCAAGTAGACATTTCTTGTAAATTCTCCCAGGTGATTATCTGCAGATTTGTTTCAGGCCTTAGAATTATATAATACACAACTAGTTTTGACTCTTTTCCCACCTTTTTGGTGGGGATTTCAGTTTTCAGATCATTTTAAATTCAGTTCAGGTGATCATTACCCTTTCCTTGAATTTGGGAATAAATGCTTTACTCCTGACAAACAGTATAAGACAGTCTTACTCTTTCTTCTTTGCTGTGGTTGTCCTCTGCGAATGGTTGTCACCTTTTGTTACTCTTCTAGTGTGTTGTGCCGTGGAGTTTTTGTGTGCTGAACAGGCCATGCTGGAGAACATCTCAGATTGTTTGTTTTGGGGATTCCTGGATGCCTTTGGTGTTTGCTGAAACATCTGGATGTCTTTGTTTCTCCCACAATCCTATTGCTTCCTTGATTCTATTTCTTAAGACGAAGCTACAGTAGTTTTGATTTGAGAGGGCTTTTCTCATTAACTGTCTGAAAAATCTCTGTACTTTTGCTGTTGCTGAGCTAGTACTCTGAGCTGCAGCTCCTCCACCTCTGTGTTTTCAGCAACCTGCTTCCTTGGGCCTGGTGTCCAGCTGGGAAGGCGACAGCCCTGCTGCTGACCATGCATTGCAGCCAGGGGCATCTGACCCTGCCTAGGCCTTCACACCTGCCTGGGGCATTGGAGAGAAGCCGCCTGTGTCCCTATTGACTTCAGCAATTCCCTGGAAAATGAATTTTTATCCCTGTTATTTCTACAGCCATACGTGGCAGTGGCGTTAGTGCCCTGTGACTAGGAAGCGCAGGGAAGGAGGACACAAAGAGCAGGAGAACAAAGTTAAACTTTCTGAAGGGAATAACCTTTTAGTACTACAGGACAGAATGTTACAGATTGGTTTGAAAACTTGTGCTTTCCTGAAATCACCTACTATATAAGCGTCCCAAACTTCTTTTCAGAAGGAGCCTTGGGTGGTGGTGGTCTCACAGGTGCCCTTGAAAATGTCTCTGCTCTTCAGCTGCATTTCAGAGCTACAGGGGGAAGTCCGCTATCTTCATGTCCTCAATCTGTGCTCTTCAAGTTAATATGGTGCTCGCTGGAGTTTTGCTGTTCCTCTGTTGCCTTGAATTGAAGAGATTCAAGGCATGTCTTGGCATTGGCATGTTTCAGACAGGGTCATGTGCAGAGATCTGTCAACTTATTGCTAGCATAAATCCAGCCTGTCCTAGAAACTGTTTTATCAACTGTAGCTTTCTAGATCTCTTTTTTCCTGATATAATGAGTTACAGTGAACTAATGACCTCTTGTTTCTTAATATAGAAACATAAACTGTTTAGATATGGATCTGAAGAAGCTGATGATTTTCTCTTTTAAGTTGGCTAATACATATTTCTGCAATTCTAGTATACTGACTTAATTTTGGTACACCAAACAACTCATATTGATTTAAATGCCTCTATGTGGATTTTAATGAAACAGACTAAGAGTTTACTCCTGATGTACAAATGTATCAGTGACTTCCGTGTTGCATCATGGATTCTTTAAACTGTTGATGCATAAAAGACATTCAAAGCATAACAATCTAACATCTTGCATGAACAAAATTCTTAACAGGCATGTTGATCTTTCTTAAACAAAGTGCTACTGGATTGGCAAAAAAACATTGTTAAAACAAAAGTCCAATAATATGTTGTGTTAATCAGTTTAATTGAGACATTGTTGAATAGTTCATCAGATTTGTACATCAGCTTAATATTTTGAACAATCTCCTATACTTTATAAGAAAAGCTGCAGGTAAGTTGTCATTTTGGACTTCTGTGAAAGTTCTTCTAAGTTTCAAACGATGTTAAGAGATCTTTAATTCAATATTCAGTAAGTTTAATGACATCAGTAAGTTTAATGACATTCGGTAAGCTTAATGGCATCAGTGTTAACTGCTAGAAACATAAGTAACAAACGTGGAATCTTAAGTTCTGCAGGCTATTAAAAAAGTCCTTTCGTTAAGAAATTAAAAAGTTTGCTGAAGTCTTATTTTTAGCACAGTATGTGGCACCTGCAGTTCAGCATTTTTAAACTAATGACAGGCTGCATTGCTGAGGGGAGGAAAAGAAAAAGGACAAATCAAAGCATAAATTTATTATTTAATTTTGGGTCTGTGAAGGAAGAATCTTTCCTTATTGATCTTTTGACTTCTTTTTGCAGTTCCATTAAAGCAGCACTGTATGCTATTTTCTGTGGCAGCTGAGGGTCACCATTAGCTAAAGATTAGCTCTGCAAGATAACGAGAGTTCGGAAGATTGAGGTATTGTCTTCATCTGTATCAAAAATCTTGAGAAATATTGCATTAAAAAATGCAAGGCAGTCCTGTATGGAAGCACTCCCACTTAAGAGAAAATGGATTGGAAGAGAGAATTGTCACAGACGCTGTAAGAGGTGTGGGATGCTGACTGCTCCTATATGGTGCTTTTGAATACTGAACAGCAGAAGGCACGTGTGGCTTTACCTTTTTAAGCATTCTGGGAGGTGGAATGGAATTACAGTCTGTGCTTACAGATTGTAGCTCCCCATGTATTGGAGATGGTCAGTGATACGGGCCTGTCTTCCCAGTCTTTTCTAGCTGATCATTTTGGAATCTGGATGTGGTAGTAAAGGAACAGAGAGGTTTTGTCTGTGAAACTTTTTGAAGATCAGCTTTTGTTAACGGAAGTATTCTGTTGCTGAAGATGGTATATACTAAGCAGGTTCAAAGTCAAGATTTCTGATTTTTCTCCCTTTATTGATAGCACATTGAGGGGGGATTTTCACACTCCTTTGTATAAAAAATGCATAATATTTTTTAAAAAACAGTTTATGTGGCCTGACTCCTATGCTTTTTTGGGGGGGGGGG
>VWPW01032577.1:637586-647587 GCA_013389825.1 Crypturellus undulatus | reverse complement strand
GCGGGAACATAAAGTTTTAGGAGGGGGGGGAAAAGGGGAAAAAAAAAAAAAAAAAAAAAAAAAAAAAAAAAAAAAAAAAAAAAAAGGAAAACAAATATTATTCCAAAACATAGAATGTTGCTGATAGTGGGGCAATGTCTGCCTGAATTTACATGAGCTGTTCAGGTTGCAAGGGGTGGTTGATCAGATTCTTTCAGGAGAGTTTCCGCGTAGGTGACAGACTCTGCATTTAAGAGCTTGGTTTTAGAGCATAAAGTACCCAAAGTGCTAATGAACTTTATACTTTTGTTAACTTTTTTTTTTTTTTTTAGTTTGTCTGTTTTTGAGTCAAGATGTAGCCTTATTGGGAAATAAATCTTTTCTTATACCGTTCTTTTAAAAAGTTCATGTTCCTTTGAGCAGAGCAGAACAGAGCAAAGTCTTTAATTTAATTTTGAATGCTCTGTTCAGCAGAGCTACAGCTGATTTTTCTAAAATTTAAGAATGGTTTTGAGGAAGGCATGGGTTGTGCTAGTATAGAGCCGGACATCTAGGAATCTTACTCCTTTAGGACCTGTGGCAAATCTATAAGGACAAGATTTAAATGTGCTTATGGTGGCTTAGAGCTAATGGAACTGTTGTGTACTCACTCCTTTGCATTTTGACTGTTGTCTTTGGTTATTACTTAAATTCTGGCTGTGTCTGGTCTCAACCAAAGTTCTCTTCATTATTTTTCTTTAATGTTTTCTGTCATTTAATTATTTGCAGTACATATTGATCTTGACCTTGGCTCTGCTTTGTTGTGCCTCAAATTGGACTGGTTGGGTGGCTGATTTTTTTTGTGTCTGTATTACCTGGATTTGCTGGATGAGCTCATTAAAATGTTTGTATACGTGTTCCTACTCTCACAGCTGCAGAATAAATCTCTATTTCAGCTTCTCAGCACATTTGGTTACCTGAGTTATGGTTGGTACTGTTATTCCCAAGCCATGTGGAATTAAATATCATAATACAAATATTATTCGTATTTCTCGTGAAACTTCAGGAAGGAAAGGAATTTTCTGCACTATTGTGTTCTTTTTTCATTTTTTTCTGTCATTACAGATCTCCTTTCCTGATTTTGCTACTTTTTTTTTTTTTCCTGTACTTTATGTCTATTTTGTGTTTTCTGTCTAGTTTGCTAGCACAGGTATTTGTACAGCATATTTCTTCTTACGTGCAAGAAGCAAAACACCTGGTTTTGTTCTGGTGCTTGGGATACTACACAGAGCTGCAAACCTTGTTTTGCTTCCATTTCTCTGCTTGATGGAAGAATTGCAGGCATAGTTTATCTGTGTAGTTTTCTATTGCTGACCTTTTCTCTAGCTTTTTCATGTTTGCAATTATGACTACACAAGGTCCCCTCAAGAGAATCATCAGCCTAATACGTACTATTGTCTTCTCCCCAGTCACTTTTCACAGCTGTAAAGCTCTGTGGCAGAATTTTGCTCCTTGCTTCCAGATTGTCTGGTTTAAATACTTGCTGTTTATGCCTTAAGGACTCTGGCACTGTGAAATGGGGTACAATAACCTATGACCAGTCTACTTTGAGCTGTGCAAGAGGAGACTGTGTTTCCCTTTGGGCTTTTGCAAGCAGTCTTTCGGAGGAAGGAAGGTGTTGCATGCTTGCAGCCCCCTGCAAGCCTGGTCGGACACAGCGGGTCAGCGAGCAGGATGAGCAGCATGCCTTTCCTCCTGGAGCTTTGGGCTCCTGTCGTGTGGGGATTTTCCCTCTGTTGCCTCTTTATCCAAGAAATCCCGGTTGGAATGATAACAGGAAAAAGTCAGATCCTCCCCTGTTCCTCTGTTTTGGTACTGTTTTTAAGGAGTCAGGATATGACCTAATTTGCTTTATTTTTGCTCTCAGACGCGTAAGTGCTGAGGCTGTTGTTCTCGTGTTCTTACTGAAACAGCCTTCTGATGTCAAGCGGATTGATCAGTATCTTGTTGTCTTTCAGTTTGTTCATTTCCTTTCCAGACTGATCTGACGTTTTGTTTTAATGTATCCGCTTTGATTACTGTAGACTGGACCTATTGCTCATTTCCGATTTGCGACCTCTCTGTTAGGGAGAGGTGTGTGAGGTGATTGGTACATGGATGTGTGAACAAAAGTTTATACTGAGGTTCTCAATAGCCGAAAAATTGAAATAAGTCATTTTTTAAAATAATTTTATATGGAACATCTCTTTTCTTTGTTACTGCAGTTACATTGGAGAATATTCGTTCGAATTATATAGCTCAACTACAGCTTAGTAGTCTAGTTTTTATTTTGATAAATATTATTTTACAAACAAATTACATATGAAATGTCTATACTTATAGTGTGAATTCTTGGCTAATGGCATCAATTGTAAACAAATACCTTGTTGACAAATACCTTTTTCTGATCTGAACATGGATTAATAGATCACTGCATGTCTCCTGAGGGGCTCACAGCCATTGTTCAGCAATCTTTCCTGTGATTCAGCATCTTGCAGCAAAGGGTAAGAGGCTTCAGCTCAAAAAGTCATTTTGTTCTTAAAGTAAATAGAGAAAGTACATTCCCAATAATAATTAAGTTATTAGACTGGCACATCCCTGTAAAAGTTGGATCTGTAAGAGCCTCTCTGAATGTGGTAACGGGGAGGTTACAGTCTTGGTTAGAAGTCACTGAATGCATGCAAAGAAATGCTGAAACAGTAGAATTTCACTGATCAATTCCAATCTAAAGTAACAGTGAGTGCATTCAGGCGCTTATTTTCAACAGAATTAGGCTAGGGGTTAAATTTTTTAGTGCCACAGTGTAAAGCTTAGCTGGTCTCTGATGATGATCTCAAAGAAAAAATAAAAAAATGTGAGGAATATGGAAGTGAAAAATGGTATGTCCAAGAGAACTTCAGAAAAGTTACATGCTAATGTGTCCTCTGTTTCCTGAAGATCTTTATTTTTCTTAGCACTCTTGTTATGATTCCTAAAGAGTTTAGGAAAACAATTTTTTAAAGAGTAAAGAATTGGAATATATGCAAAAAGAATAACATTACTGTGGATTTAGTAATGGACAAGTATCATTAAATCTTAATTCTGATTTTGTTTTTCATGAGTAAAGAATCCAAACACAAATATGCGATGCAAGGAAGCACGTAAATTAAATAAAAATATACCGTTGGCAGTATTTTAAAATTGAAATGCCAGATGTTCAGCTAGATTACTTGTAACTATTTGAATGAGGGATAACTGTTGAATAAGGGATAATTGCACAAGGCATTACTATGACACAATTTATGCTACATTAATCTAACTTTCCGTTGAATGCCCCTTCTCTTCCTTTGTCCTGACTGTCCCCATTTCACCTCTTTGTGTGTCCACTTTCTGATCCCCTGGATGTTTTTTTCCCGAGCTTACTTTTGCTCATTTAAACAGATACATTGCATGATTATGCAAACGACTTGTTGTTAAGGTCTGTCGTAAATTTTGGCATTTCAAACCCGAGATTAATCAAGGTTATCATAATAATGAGCATCTTGATAGAATCAGGAAAAAATTCTTCACCAGAAAGGTAGTGCAAAACGAGAGCAGGTTGCCCGAGGAGGATCCAGTCCTGGGTTTGAGGCCTGGCTCATGGAAGCGCAGATCAGAGTCATGTATGGGCATCAGCTCCATGTTTGAAGCTGCAGTTTGGAAGGGGTGATATACAGGGGCCGCCTCCAGTCAATTTTTTTTCTGGTTCCTTAGGTTTGTAAGCAAAATTAGAGTGTACAAATATACCAGAATATACTAGTTGTCCAAATATTTCAGCCTTTTCCATGGTCTTTTCTTTTTTTCCTTCTTTCTCCTAATCGTCCACAACTTCCCACATTCTAGGGATTGCATATCATACTCTCTGTGAGCTGTGTGAGTGCCTGTGGGCAGACTGAATGAGTCAGATGCCTTCCTGGAGCATCCTTTTGAGCAGTTTAGCTTCATTTGAAAGAAATCTACTTTGTCCTCCGCAATGCTGCTTTACAGTGTGAACTCCTAAGGTAGGTGTCATCAGGAGACCCATTACAAAATGCTTCACCGTAATGCTAAAGAATCCCAGCCTGGCAAACTGACTGCTACCAGAGTAAATAATGCTCTCTTCCTTCTTGCAAGCCTGAGACTTGTGTGTGTACATGTGTGTCTTTTTTCTTTCTCTTCCATTTTTCATTTTTTCAGCATGTTTTTTTCTTCTGGAGTCTGTAGCTAAATGGATTCAACTGAGAAATGCGGAGACTTCCATGGAGCCTGGAAGTCTCCATAGATCTAAAGAGAATTTTATATTTTCCCAGGATAGACTGCGATTCATGAAGTGTAGTAGCGAAACATTTTGTGTGCCTTTCTGAACTCTGTTTTCAAAATGTACTCCTTTAGCTTGCAATGATTTGCCTTTAATTCTGTCGCTTTTCTGTGTCTGAGCTCCAGATGGTTTATGCAGCAGTTAAGGCTAGCAAGAACCGTGGGGGTCGTAATGATGTGTGCTTTTTGAGAGGTCAGGTGTGCTGGTCACAGTGTTCCTCTCAAACATTTGCACAGCGAAGAGCTTTAATGGCCTGGAGAAGTTGTGTAATTTATTGCCAAGCAGTAGCCAGTCATATGATTGAGCCTGTCAAGTTCTGTACTAACGCGATAACCTTCAGTTAATTCTGTAGCCTACTGGCTGCATGGCTATAGGAAAATCATGTAATTTGTTGTAATATTTTAACCCAGCTTTCATATAAATCTATCAACAACAATCTATCAGTGACATGCATTTTAAAATATGCTTCCAAGAGAGATCAAACCTTCATTGTTTTATGTCCTCAATTTGAAAATCTCCCGAGATGATGCTGTGTATGCTACAGTGGAGGAAAACTGGAATTAGCATGTGCATGCTTATACGGTCATTTATACAAAGGTTAAATATTTGGAGAGAGGTCAGAACAATTCACTTGCATGGAGCAGGGCAGAAAAGAGAGCAGCATGGCTTTTAGTTTGATTTAAATGCCACTAGAGAGTAGAGATTTAAAGTGTAAATACCACATTTAAGCTTAGATATCAAAAGAGAAAGCCTTACTATGTTGCGGGAAGGATGATCCTTAAAAATGAATAAAAGGATAAAGGAAAATGACTCCAAATTTACCATTGGAGGTAAATTTGGAGTCATTACCATTGGAGGATTTATCTGCTTTATCTAGATTTCATGCAACAATTAAGAGGTATCTTATTTTCTGTTTTCAGAACAAAATAAAGCAAAATAATAAGGACTTTGAGTTTGTGGAGAGGAAATGTCAGGCGTGTTTTTGAAACAATGGTCTTAAAAGTAATTTTTGTAGATAAGTAAAAGTCGATTCTGAAGTTGTTAACAAGCAAAAAGGATAAAGAGGTTGATAGATAAATACCTACATTTTGTAATTACTTTAAATATTAACATATTTCGGGATTGAACTGTTTATGCAACAAATTTACCCGTGTGAAATGTATATTACTGTGCAATTAACCATTTTAGTTACTGCTTTTCTTAGCTGTATGTGCACTACTTTATTAATAATGTAAAAAAAATGATAAGATTAGGCCTACATAATAAGAATATTTTCAATAGAGTTTATTCTC
This sequence comes from Crypturellus undulatus, assembly GCA_013389825.1. NCBI lineage: Eukaryota > Metazoa > Chordata > Aves > Tinamiformes > Tinamidae > Crypturellus > Crypturellus undulatus. The sequence goes on along the minus strand of VWPW01032577.1, from coordinate 641,983 downwards.
ATAGTTAAATGTTGATATGTAAAAAAGAGAAGAAAAACATTAAAAAAAAAAAAAAAGAGCCTGCCTTCCTGTGTGTGTTTAGGAAATCTTTTATTTCTGTCCTTTTTCTTGTATGACTGCATGTCGAAATGCTGGTGCACTGAATTCTTTTTTACTGTTGTCCATGTTTGCTTGATTGGTTTGCACTGCAGTTTTAGATGCAAATATTGCATTAGGATGTGGAAGGTACATTTGAGAGACGCCTCTCCTTTTTGTTTTCTTCTGAACTAATTCACATATCAACGTATTCTTACAGGTTTGCTTTCTTAGGCAGTATGGAGGCTGGCAAGTGCACGAATGCTTTCTGTTTTCGGCAACATGCAGCTGTTTTTAATCTTCGTGGTCTGGCTGCCTGTGGCAGTAGCATGTGAGCCAGTTAACACGATTAGCACCAGCGTATTTTTCTTTACCACTGTTATTTTATTATTTTAACCATGCGATCTCGCGGCTGCAGACAGGCGCCCCTCCGCCTCCCCTGCCGCCCTTTGCTGCATGAGTGACTTGCGAGGGCGCTGGGGAGCCCGCAGGGTGCTGGGGAGCCCGTGGGGCGTTCGGGGGTCCCGCAGCTGCGTCCCGCACAGCAGCAGTGCCCGGTGCCCCGCTGCAGGAGCGGCAGAGGGCAGCGGCCCCCCCGGGCGCCCTGCGCAGTGTTACTGTGCCCTTGCAAACCTGTGCGGACAATCAAGGTGAGACGCTGGTTTTCATGCAAGCCTGTGGCCTGTGCAGTTTTCTTTTCTGTTGTTGTTCTTGTGTTTTTTTTTTTTATGTAGACTGATTGACCAGCTAGATCTTGAAAGAATTAAAAGGATATGCAGATGCTTTCAGAAGCTGAAAGTTTTGGTGGCTGGCTATGTAAACAGATGTAAAGATTGCAGTAAGGACCAAAATGGTAACAGAAAACACAGGAGAAAAGACAGCTCCGTGTGTAGGAGAGAGAATAAAGTTAAGTTCAATCTCCTGTAATCTGCATCTATCTTTTTTTGCTTCCTCCTTCTTTGCATCTGTTGTTTTGTTCTGTGTTTTTTTTTGTTTCTTTTTTTTTTTAACCTGGGAAAGAGTAAAAGATAATAGATACCAGCTCAAGTATTTCTTTAGCAGCATTTAGCAGTATCCAGGAATATGAAAGTCTGAAGTCTGTAGGATTCTTTTCTGTTTATTAGTAAATTGGGTTTTGTTTTTACTGTGATTATGCTAATAAAAGTAGGCTGCTTTGTGAGTAGTCTGGAAGGCTTCAATATAATCCTTCAGTTTTTCTTAATGAGGCTTTGAAAGCCTGCAGCTCTGACATTCACTTGTTTATGTATCTTATTTCTGTGGATGGAAATGGGTTTGGCTCTGACACCATCCCTGAGGAAGGAGAAACAAACCACTTAATCTTTAGAATATGCTTCTCAGCAGTGTAATGCAGGCCAAGTCCTTGGTCAGGTCCTTGAAGGGAGCTTCAGATATGCTAGCTGGAAATTGTTAATTCCATTGGTTTGAAGAGTGGGCTGGCATTATTTAGGTGAGGTGTGAGTTGGTAAACATCTAATATACATGAACATAGTCAAGTACTTAGGAGTACTGTGCTTAACACAGTTCCCCTGACCTCCGCATCCTGCCCTGATCTGGATAACACCTCTGCACCTTGTATGCTTCCCTTTCAAGCCTTCCTAGGAAAAGCCGTTGCCAAGAAAATCGAAGTACAGGTGTTTGGAATTGGAACAGAAATTGAGAATGGGGCTCTTGTTTTCAACTATGAATTATGTAAGTTTTGTTGGTGGTGTTTTCTACGTTTTGTTTAAATTTTAATAATTTCACCTAATAATTTCATTGGCAAAAGCTTAATTCCAGCTTAATTCAGGTGTAATTCCTCAGCGTTTTTGAAATAAAATGAGTCAAAGGTCTGGTCTTCGCATGCTGTCTGAGTACGGGCAACCTCCCCTGAAAGTTTATCCTCTTGTCTCGAAAGTCGTGAGCATCTGAACAGATCTTTTTACTGAGCATATGATGCAGAATCTAACTGGAAAATTGCTGCAGCTTCAGCACTTTTTTACTGTGTCTTTTTGCTGGGCTGTTTCTGTGCTCTTGTATTGGAATGGTTAGGAAGCAGGAGGCTCTTGCATCAAAAGGTGGTACTCATTTCTCTTGGTAGCAGCTAGTATTGCTACACCTGCCTTTAAGAAGTAAAAATTATATTGCCTAGTTGTCCTAGAGGCTTTCTTAAGCCTGCATATACCTTATTTTTATTACCATACCCTCTTATATTCTTGTTTTGTTTCGTTCACTTTGAAACAAAGCTTCTAGAATGAGTGCCATGTAACTTGCTTCTCTCAGCTGGAAGAACCCAACTAATCTAGCAGGATAATTGGCTGGGCTTTCCTCTCCACTTTTTAATTTAGCTTTCATAAAAGCTGCATGTTTGCCGAAAAGCTTTCTCTCATGTTCCAGAAGAGCCTTCTGCTTTCAGTGAAGAGATCTCAATGCCATCCAAATGTTTCTCTGGGCCTGATGCAACCTGTGAGTTACATTAAAGAATTATAAAATGCACAGATTAACTAACCGTAAAATCTTGTTTCCCATAACAAAATAGGTAGACCTGGATGAGAACCCTCATGGCATCATTTCAGGATGTTAAAGCAGGAGGACTAAGTGAGTCCAAAGTTTTACGAGGCTGAAGAGTGTTTTGGCTCTTGATTCTTTGCTGAGAGCTCATCGCTGGCCGTTGCACCAAAGCGCAGCAGGCGCAGGGTGTGCACCAAGACCAGGCGAGGACGCAGCCCACGAAGATACCACAGCCAGCACAGATGGGAGCGGGAGCGTTGGACAGAGTTCCTATTCGTAGGCGGAGGAGAAAAACCAAGGCCCTCTTGGCTCTTGCTCTCTTCATGAGTGAAGTCTTAAGAGTTCTTACTCATCATGAGGCTATTTTGCTGTGACCTGCAATTTACTGGTTCATTTCTTTTATAATCTCTGCCCACTGTCTGTGTTCTGTATTGTACTATTAATGTCCTCCGAAAGGAGATGGAAAGAGTCTTAGGCTTGATGTTTTGACTAGTTCGGTGCTAATCCTTTTTTATACAAATGGAGAATAATACACACAGTTCCCATTATAAAAATGTCACGGGTGAAAAGATAACATCATTTCCTTTCAGTGCTCATCACTGGAGAGTCAGCATTTTCCACTGTGTGCTCTGAGACAGTTCTGCTCTTTCCCTTTTACACAGAGGAGAAAGCATCGCAAGCAACCATATGGTCAGATACATTTTTAGTAACTGCATATCTAATGCAGACTGAAGCTAGTCTCACATTGTAATACTGATCTTAAATGTTGTTGTGCTTTGACCCTGCTTATATTCTATTTTAACTTAATTTCTTTGGAAGCAGATTTTATTAATAACAGTGATTTAAATCCTGAAACATCAGTTCTGCTGAAAAAAGCGATAGATTATCTGGGAGCTAATTGAAAACTCAATCCTCAATACGTTCAGAAATAAAACCAGCAGTAATCTACCAGAGATTCACAGTGGAATGCTTAAAAAAAAAAAAAAAAAAAAAAAGAGACATATTTCATATACTAGCAGTTGTAATATTTGTAACATTTATGGTACAGATTGGTGCAGATTGGTGAGACTGAACACATTCCCTCAATTTGGAGTTTGTAGGGGTTTTTTTTGTCCATCTGTATACCTGTATAGCTATATATATCTATATGTAGACATTGATCATCCTGTATCCGGGGTATATAATCCATTGTTATATTTGTCTGCAGAGGTTGCCTCTGGAGGTGGCTTTTCAGCCTTTCTCCTGGGACTTCCTTTGGTCCCTGTCTGCTATTTGGCAATAACAGCCACCTTTCCACTGGCAGCAGGTGGGTGGCCTAGATGTGTTTTCTTTTCCGGATAAAGCCCTATCTCGGGATGTCAGAGGCTGATCGCGCTGGGAATCATAGAGTCATAGAATGCCTAAGGTTGGAAGGGACCTCTAGAGGTCATCTAGTCCAACCCACCCTGCACACGCAGGGCCACCTAGAGCACATGGCACAGGGCTGCATCCAAGCGGGTCTTGAAGATCTCCAGAGAAGGAGACTCCACAACCTCTCTGGGCAGCCTGTTCCAGGGCTCTGTCACCCTCACTGTCAAAAAGTTCTTCCTTAAGTTCCCGTGGAACTTTTTATGCTTCAGTTTGTGGCCATTTCCTCTGGTTCTGTCAGTGACCACCACTGAAAAGAGGCCAGCCCCATCCTCCTCACTGCTTCCCTTGAGGTACTTACAGACACTGATCAGATCCCCTCTCAGCCTTCTCTTCTCCAGGCTGAACAGGCCCAGCTCCCTCAGCCTCTCCTCATAGGGCAGATGTTCCAGGCCCCTGATCATCCT
>VWPW01032577.1:569122-637306 GCA_013389825.1 Crypturellus undulatus | reverse complement strand
CCCAGTTGTCTAGTCTGTCCAGGTCCCTCTGGATGGCAGCACAGCCCTCTGGAGTATCCGCTACTCCTCCCAGCTTCGTATCATCTGCAAACTTGCTGAGGGAGCACTCTGTGCCTTCATCCAGGTCGTTGATGAATAAATTGAACAGGACTGGACCGAGGACTGACCCCTGGGGCACTCCGCTCAACACAGGCCTCCAACTAGACTCTGCACCGCTGATCACCAACCTCTGAGCTCTGCCATCTAACCAGTTGCCAATCCACCTCACCGACCACTCATCCAGCCCACACCTCCGGAGCTTGTCCAGGAGGGTGTTGTGAGGGACGGTGTCAAAAGCCTTGGTGAAGTCAAGGTAGATGACATCCACCGCTCTCCCCTCATCTGTCCAGCTGGTCATCCCTGGATTTCTTTCCAGGTGTTGGATTTAGCAGTTTATGTTTTTACCATCACTTTTCTAAATTTTCCTTTGGGAATTCAAGACTTGCAAAATGCTGCTTTTATGTGTCTTTAAATCCATATTAAAAAGTTATATGGATAAACTTCATAGGCAATAAATAGTTTTTGTTTTTAATAATATGTTACATTTGTAAATATCTTTAATTTTTTATACCTAAAATAGTTTTCGAATCTTACACAAGTTGCAGAGATATTTCTCAAATAAATTGTCATTTTTTTTATACTGATTTTTCTCTTTTACCAGTAGATGCTACAGTAGATGAAATAAAAGTGTGTTTTGGAAGACTCAGAATAAGGGTGAGATTTCATTGTCAAAATAATTAAAAAAAAAAAAAGGTAAAAAATGAAAATTTCAAAAATGGAGAGAAAAAAATGTGTTTGGACAGAAATATTTTGTGGTCCTGTGACCCTGTTATTTTTCCAGAAAATTATGACATTTCCAAAATCCACAGGAGAGTTGTGTAGCTTGTCCAGATTCCTTTAGTCACTGTGTTGACTCAAAAAAGAATTTTTAGGGTTTGACATAACCAGTAATTTGTGGATTGGAAGATAATCGAGTTAAGTTTGCTCTCGATACCTGTTCGTAGCATTATGCTTTCTACTGTGGAATTTTGCATCTTAGCTAGAGCCAAAGGAGATTTAGAAATGGGGAAAATTAAATCTGACACGTGATTTGCCTTTGAGTCGTTTATGTTTGTATTGGCACTCGGTTTTTTTTCATGCATTCATTGTGGGGAAGCCTGAAGGGTCAGTCCGTGAGCCCTGAGCCACGGTGCTTGGTCTCTGTATGGCTGCAGTTTTGTTCCCAGGCACATTTCTTGCTATCGCCTCAAACACAGCGGTGTTGTATTCATCGTACTGTTTTTTGTGACAATGTTTCCTCACTTTCTGTTAGGAATTTGAAAAGTGCTTTAGGCTAGTTGTGAGGTTAGACCCTGCATGAAATATACACATACTTTGTTATAATCGGTGGATACAAGAGGAAAGAGAAATAACTGCATTCAGCCTGTCCATCCTTAATAGGTGCTGGTGACTGTTCACTGGTTGAACTAGACTTGAGGTATGTGGCTAACAAGGCTATACCTACCTATACGTGCTGTATAAGTGCCTCTGCAAATAATGAGCAAGTACTATAGTTGAAGTTTCAAACTTTGTTTCTTCAGCTTTTTGTTAATTTAGTTTAGTGAAAGAGCTGATTTTGGGCAGGATTTAATTTTTTTTTCAGTGCCCCGTCCTGAGCGAGAAAGAACCTTCCTTAAGTACCTAAACTTTGTTAAGGGGAAGGAGCTTGGAAATGAGGAGATATTTCTGCAGTCCTTTAACAGTTTAACAGCTGATTGAAAACACCTGGAGATACATAACTGAAGATGGGATTAAACAATGTAAATTAATGAAAATATTTGAAAGTTATGGATATTGTGCTGAAAATGGTTTTAATTATGGCATTGTGACTAGTAGACTTTTTTTTTTCCTCGAAAAGGTTTAATCTGCTGACTGTAGTGAAAAACACATGCCACAAGTGCTGTAGTTAAGACCTAAAACAATTATGATGTATTTAAACATGACATTATTCGTTATTATCTTGAAGTGTTGTACATTCCTGGCATTATAGTTGTTTAATATGTAACTTTCTAAATCTCCTTTGTTCTGTATCTCCGTGTATATCTTTCCTGAATAATCTGCTGTGTTTAACATCTTTAAATTTTTACAGGGATACAGGGCTCCCACAAGCCCTCTTAGAAAACTCCACCTGCAGAGATATTTTGTGTGTGCAGCCTTTCTTCCTCAGCAGTGTGAAACAATGGGAGGGGGATGGGGAGATTAGTGTGTTTTTTCCAGGTGTTGTTTCCACTGACGAACAAGATGCATATATATTTTTCTTCCTTTTTTTTTTTCTTTAAAGCTATTTAAAGGGAGTTTACTTGTCACACTTGTCATACTGAAAGTAATCAGTAATCAGGTTTCCCAAACAGGGGAATACAGGGTAAGGTGTAAACATACACCTTTCAGGAGTAAGTGTATGTGTGCAAGTGCAGTGAGATGCTGCTGCAGAGCTGGAGTCAGGCAAAGTGGAGTGTCTGAGTGTTCTGTGAAATTCCATGGGCAGCTCTGCCGAGGCGACGTGTGCTGGGGATGGGACATCTCTGCAAAGTTAGGATCAACAGACGACTTGGAAATTAAAAGATTAACTAGGATATTGCCTATGACATGCAGCTTGTTTTAAGAAGGCGACTGTATGTAAGCCTATTTAGAGTGCAGACTTTTATTCCAGACAGCTGTAAATGCACCAGAAATATGGTGCACTGCATTCCATGTTTAAAAGACATATCTGGAATTAACAAATTGTTACATTTCTGACTGTGTGCAACAGAGTAAAGAATTACAGATCTGGATTTGGGAATGTGGCTAACAAAAAAATCTGAGTCTGAACACTCACATTTTCACTTTTTCTTGTTGTATTTGGTGTCATGACTGTTACACATTAGACATGAATACCATGGTATTTCTCCAGAAAGAAAGCATGCCCTTTGATTGAGTTGAAAGGGATTTATTTGAAGATGTTTGTTTGCTTGTTTAGCATAAAGCATGGGAGAAAATATCCTCTTTTTTTTTTTTTCCTTCTCTATTACCTTAAAAATATTGGAGATGATACACATTCTTTTTCTTTACCACCAGGAAGGTAGTTTAACCTTCAGGAAAGAGCTCGTTGTGCTAGTAATCAACCTCTTATTTGTCTATTTTGGCGACAGACTCATCCATCAAATTCTGAGTGCAAAGCTAGGAGTGCTTAAAAAGCACTTTCCCGTATTTGATTACTGGAGCACAGCTGCTGTGCTGGGTAGTTAATGTGGCAGTATCACATCTTGCAGATGGCTGCTGTGTCTTTATTTCCAGGGTCAGACGACCTCTCTTGCTTATATTCTCTTCTGCCAACAGCATTTTATGTGGGGTATTGATTTTTGTTTGCTTACTTTAGATTAGGTGCTTTTGGAAGGCCTGATGAGAATAAACAGAAAGACCTTGTATTTGTTTGAGGGGAAGAGAGATGAGAGTTTTTGTTTTTTAATTGTCTTCCAGCTACCATGTGAGAAAAGTGCTTCCAACCCCCAACACTTCCTTAATAGGAAGTCCTTATGAAGTAATGCCTAATGGACCAGTTTAAAATAGTTGAAGTTATATATTTAGTTCAGAAGCTTAACTTTTCATAGAAAGTTACTGGGGATGAGGTAACCTAAGGACATTCCTACAGAGTCACAATTTTATAAACAGATGCTCTTCATCTTTGACAGTTGAAGTTTGAATGAACTTTTTCCATGTATATTCTTTGCAAAATGAAAAATTAAATTAAATTGGAATAACTGGAAAGACAGCAAACAGAAAATGAACTTTTTCAGTAAAAGCCTTTAAGCAAAGCATTTTTTTTCTCCTCCCCCACCCCAACTGGATGACCTTATCATTTTCAAGATATCATTATTTGAAGTCATTCTTCAAATGTGAACAGTATCACCACTGGAACAGTTTTATTGTGGAAATTTTTGTTTTGCAAAATATTCGAGACTTTCAGGTGGTCTGTAGCAATATGTAGACTATTCTAATCTGTATCTCTTCATATTTTTTTCTTATACCTGTAGGTGTCAACAGTGCTGTGTCTCTTGCATGCTAGCTAGTGTGTTACAGTTGATCATATGTTATCAATTCCAAAATTGGATCACATATTTTCAGATGTTATTTTAACTTTAACTTAGTAAATACTGTAGCATTTGATAGCTTTTTATGAATTGAGGTTCAGAGAGCTGTCATGTAGTTGAGCTTTATTTATTTTATTTTATTTTTTTTTTTAGAAAATTTGCCATCATCCTGTAGTTATGTGGAACCTTGTTTCTTTCTACTGATCATAATCCTTTCTCTGTGAGTGACCAATGACACTTGGGAGTCAAGGGCTACTTTGAGTGTGACAGCTGAAATGCAGAACTTTTAAACATTACTCAGTTTTGGCCTGATTGATTCTGTGTCTGCTCGGTAAATTTTGTGTCCGCACTGTAAATTTTGCAACTGACTTTGGTTAAATCAAGGGATCTTACTTGGAATTGATTTTTCAATGGCCTGTTATGTATTATTTTCTTAGCTCCAATACTGTTATTCTTTTTTCCTTATATTATGTGGTTATCATCTGTCTGGTTTGAGGTGTTTGATTCAGTGCTTATAAAAACACAAATTCCATCCATTCTTTCCTGATTTCTTGTGAATCTTTGTTGGAAGAGGCATTGCCTTGTAATGGAAGGATTCTCATAGCTGAAAACTGAATTTTCTTGTAATTTCTTTGAAACGAAAGTCTAAAGTATTGAGCTTTTTCTGTTCACCTTTATTAATGATCTGAGTTTCTTTATAGTATCTTTATGTGTTCAATTGATGGGTTTTATGTGATTTACTTTAATTATTGTGCTACAACAACTATACCATGATCAATTATAACTTTTCTACCCCTGTGAAGGTGGAAGGAGCACATCTTAGAGGTTAAACACAGCAAATTACGTTTTCACAAGCTGCATGTGTATCATTTCTGGCAATGAAATGATTCATCTGGGATAGGGGCCAGAATTTGTAATCTAAATTTGAAGTCTAAAACATCAGTTTTGGCATAGGCAAGGAAAAACAGTCCTTGAGCTGGAAGCTGCCTATTAGGGCATAGCACAAATATCACCCATCTGCATATGCCAGCTTGTCAAAAGCTCTGATGGAGGTCAGCTGAAATTACTTTAATTCCACAGGAAAGTATTCCCACTGCCTTTCTGCACAGGGCTCATTTAGTTAGCAAAGTGTCATCTAAACCTCCCTGCATGAGTTCACTAAATCTGGTTCAAGTCCTATTTACATTCATGTTAATTTTCTTGTTTGGTATTTGGCATGTGTGGTCTCGTAGTTTATAGTTAAGGTTATAAATCTTTTAGGAGGTACCTTTTCTCTTAGTATTTAATAATAAACCACAGACTAATGCAGTATTTTATTCATGGGTATTTGGTTTGACTTGGAACACATAAGATGCTGTTGTCTTTATGAAACTACATTTTTAAAATATGGGATAAAGTTCAAAATTGCTGAAACTCTTAGGTAAAAATGAAACTTTATGTGTTAGATGAGCTTAGTTGCTCTGAGAAACTTGTAGAGACTAACCTATGTTCTTAAATTATTTTTTCCTGTCTCCATGACTTGCATAATTATCACCTTGGCTACTTATTACTTACTCTGTAGTAATTCTGTGATCTTTTTGAGATTTTTACTCAGACTCAATAAGGCCTCTTGTCTCTTCTCAACGTGGCAGAGGTCACACTTGTGAATATTGGTGACGCCTGTTCGGTATTCTAGGGAAGGCGTTTGGTGCAAGAGTCAGCCCGCGTGTATCAAGAGGCATCACCGTAGGTGTATCGCAGTAAGGATATTGGATCTCGCTGTCAGGCGCTTGCCCAGGAGCGGTTCTGAGATGGTTCTGCCCCAAAGAATTTATCCATAGAATTGTGCGTGGGCTTGTGGGTGGGTGGGTGGTGCTGGTGGAAATTATTAGTATGCCGGGTTATGTTGCTCTGCTGGCTGTCCTCTGACTTTATAGCTCGTTAAGCTGTATGTATATTTTCTGGGCTAGTAAGAGTACCTGTTTTTGCTTCTGTTTACGGACCCTGCTTTTTCTAAGAGTAACTTCAGTGGGGTTTTATTTGTTTGTTTCTCTCTTTCCAGCTGTGGTAGACAAAATGTCAATAGAATAAGTGGCCAGCCCACCAGTACTTGCCATGAACCATTTGGTTGGACCGCCTGAGGGGGAGGTGAGCGAAGAGCCGTCAAACGGAGCCGTGAACGAGTCAGTGGAGGCTGACCTGGCGCACGCGGAGGCGGAGGAGGAGCAGCCGCGTTATGCGACTCGCCACCCGAGGCACTCGGAGAGCAGCCGCGGGGGCCAGGCCGCTCAGGAGGAGGAAGGCATGCTAGCCCGGTCGGCCAGCACGGAGAGCGGTTTCCACAATCACACGGATACTGCCGAAGGGGATGTCATTGCCCCGGTGGAGGACAATTATGATACGGACAGAGTTCAGGAAAATGAGGACGAGAGCGCGTATGCGGTGCAGTATAGGCCGGAGTCTGAGGAGTACACGGAGAACGCCGAGGCCGAGCACGGCGAGGCCGTTCACAACCGAGCGCTGCCCAACCACCTGCATTTCCACTCCATAGAGCACGAGGAAGCCATGAACGCGGCCTACTCAGGGTACGTGTACACGCACCGGCTCTTCCACCGAGGGGAGGACGAGCAGTACGCTGAGCCTTATGCGGATTACGGACTGCAGGAGCACGTGTATGAGGAGATAGGAGACGCGCCGGAGCTGGATGCAAGGGATGGGCTCCGGCTCTACGAGCGGGAAAGGGAGGAGGCGGACAATTACCGCAAGGAAGCGCTTGGTGCCCGCCTTCACCATTACGACGAGCGGTCGGATGGAGAGTCTGACAGCCCCGAGAAGGAGGCCGAGTTTGCGCCCTACCCACGGATGGATAGCTACGAACAAGAGGAGGACATTGATCAGATCGTGGCAGAGGTGAAGCAGAGCATGAGCTCCCAGAGCCTGGACAAGGCAGCGGAAGACATGCCAGAGGCAGAGCAGAGTTTGGAGCACACTCTTGCTGGGCACGAAAGCAATGGCCAGCCCCCCGCCGGCTCTCGAGTCACGTCCAACTCGGGAGAGCCCGTACAGAGGTACAGCAAGGAGAAGAGGGATGCGATTTCACTGGCCATCAAGGACATTAAAGAGGCTATTGAGGAGGTGAAGACCAGAACCATCCGATCTCCGTATACCCCTGATGAACCCAAGGAGCCCATCTGGGTGATGAGGCAGGACATCAGCCCGACGAGGGACAGTGAGGAGCAGAGACCGCTAGATGGAGATGTGAGTACGCAGAGCTGGCGCGCGCAGCCTGTGTCTGCCGCTTTAGCTGTCGCCTAGATTGCCGCGCAGGAGAGGGGTTTTGTTCATGTAATGGACAAACGTGATCCTGTCCACGGAAGTGCTTGGTGCATTTTTGTACTAAAGAAGATAGGTAAGAACTTAACATGCGGTATCCGTTGGACAAATTTTCCTTTATGAGACTCTGATGACTTTAGCTGAGTTGTACAGAGTCTGATTTACAGAAGTCTTGGCTTTTTATTTCCTGCAACAGATGCTGTTACAGTATTTGCTAACAACCACTGTGTAGTTAACTACTACACAACAACTTGTCTCTAATCTAGAGTTAAGTGTTCCTATTAATTTTGAGTTTCGTTTTCTGTCAGATAAGTTTCTCTTAGAAACCTGTTGGTATTATGTATGATTTCTATAAAAATTGTATCATAGATTCTAGAGAGAGAGATTAGTGTTTTTTTTTTTCCTTCTGGACTCTAAAGGTGTTCTGTGAATCCTAATATTATATATTATCAATACATAAAATGTATTCTCTCCCTTGACCCAAACACAGAAGCTCACTGATTTAGGGTATTAGCATTTCTTAAATTCTCTTGACATAAGGCTTAACTAGATCAGAATCAGTTCAGTTTGTCATTCTTAAAAGTCACTTAAAAGTCAGAATTAAGAACTCCTTAACACCAGTGTAGCACGAAGAAGCAGGTATTATTCACAGCGCTGGGTGCATGGGGGATCTCTCCTCCTAGCATGCACACTGTAAGCCGCGTTATCCAAAGCTTCTATTTCTCTGTTATCTGCATATGCACTGGATTCCTGGAGTGGTCACACGCAATCGTTCTGTTTCCTGGCACTAATTACAACACACCCCACTCTCATGCGCGGCGCTCTTTGTCCCTTCCAGGGTCCCTGGTGCTCTTTTGAGACCCCTGGTGCTTGTATTGCTCTTCGTTTTCTTTTGTTTTACTTTATTCTTTTTTTTTTTTTGGAAGAACAGTGAATGATAGAAGTTTGATTAATGTTTGGCTTTTTAAATTGTGTTGTTCTATCTAAAATAACCTCAGTGTCAGCAAAGCAAATTCAGATAATGAAGAAAGATCCCATGCAGTGTAGGACTATGATTTTTGTTCTTCTTCAGGTATATTAAAAATTAAGGAGGCTAGTATTTTACAAATATGAAGAGACTTTGGAGCATGTAGTTTGAATTGCTGAAAAAAAACATGCAAACTAGCCCAGACAGGTGGCTTACAGACTTTTTGTTTTCTTTGAAAACGGTCAGAAATGCATAGTGATGAGTATGTTCTGATTTTAGTTTCTTCAGTCTCATTGAAACTTTTTAAATATCATATTTCAAAAATTATTCCCTTGTGTTAAAGAATTAATTGGATGTCAAGTGCAAAGCTTAAGGAACTTGACCCTTCTATTAAAAAAACAGTTATTTTCAATGCAACTTCTTTTCAAATTAAATTTCCAACAGCATTGATTAATTTGTTCTTATTGTTCAAATATGGATTGTGTTACTCTGTTTCCTGTAAACTTTAGCCACTATATTTCCTGTGCTTTTAAATACTGTCTTCAAGATAATCATATTTCTTGCTGCTCCGAACTCTTAGTACCAGTAATGCTTAAGCAACATTAGATTGGGGATGCTTGGAGCCCTGAATCGTTCCTAAAAGAGCTCCAGATACTCTCCAAAACCTCACTGAACCTTGCAGAATTGATTTTGTAAGGTGTCCTGGTAGAATAGTACATTGTACGAGTACACTAGATCTTGATTTTGCAGCAAAAAGTCAATTTCTCATTGAGTATTTTTCATGGCCTGTCACACAGAAGCCATATGGAGTTTTTCAGTGTTGTCAACAGCTGATTTAGCAATGTATAATGAGAGTAAGCATGGTTTAATGCAAAGATAAATGGTCGTTGTAGACAGACAGGCAATCTGCATTCTCGGATGGAGAAAAAAAGAGTTACACAAACGATATAGATTGAAGTGTGAATTAATGTTGTAGAAGAACAAAATATGGGATGTAGAACTGGAAAACGTCTGTTTTTCATTGAAGATGAGATCTGTATTTGCACTGAAGTATTAAGATAGCAACTTACACAGATCTGAACAGGCTGCTTTCTTTAACAAAGCATTCCTAGAATTGCTTAGCAGTAAATTGGATAAAACTGCGTTGTGTTGGCTGTGAACAAGAGAGAACAATTAGGGTGAAAATAAGGTTGAGGCGATTCATCAGGGAGGGGAAGAAAAAGAGCTTTTCAGTATAAGCAGTAGATACCAGAGACATAATTCAGTCTAGTTTGTAACATTGATAATGAAATAAGAAAGAATTAGATTGAGAGGCATTGTTTTAGCTTCAGGCAGCTTTTTCCTCCTGCAGAAATATCAAGGAAAGGGTGATGCAGTTTGAGTACTTCTGTTATCTTTAGCATATTCCCAGGTCTGTCCTGAAAATTATATCTACATTGCTTTTTTTAAAAAAAAAACTATTTTGCTTTAAGGAGTAGTACTTGGAAATATTAATAATCAATTTTGTGTTGTTAATCATAAGGTACTGAAACTGGTAAATCCTCTTTAGATCTAAATAGCAGTCATTTTTTATTTAGCTAGGAGCTCTCTGAAAGAGAATGATGCAGCCAGGGAGTTAGAAGAATGACTTGCAGTTGAGAGTCATTAAATATGACAATATCTCTTTTGACTTTTTTTTTCATGAGAAAGTGACTGTCATTCCTTAGTGCTGAGCATTTTGTTGATAGATTAAAAATAGGATATTTGTTGAAGACAAGTTTGAAGGATCCAGCAACAAGCTTTAGAAGCTAACAGTCGAAATAGCTGGCCTGCAAAAGGGTCTAGTTAAGATTACTTAGAAAGATTATGCAACAAACATGAAAGAAAGATACAGATCAGTTGGGGAAAGGCCATTTTTTTCTTTTTTTTTTTTTTTTTAAGAAGCTCTGTTTCCAAGTTTATTCATTTTTTAATCTGTGTAGAAGTTTCAGTCTTTATTTCTCCCCAAAAACAAAGCTTTGTTTGCATATAAAAAGAATATTGCCAACATCCCATAGATGATTACACTGTAGTAATGTGTGGGAGTCCTCTGATGTAGAAAGTAGGTAAGAGACTTGTGTGAATAAATAATGCATCCAAGTACCTGCTTAATATTTAACAGTGTAGAATATATGCTGTCATGTGCCTTTTGCAGTCTTACTTAATGATGCGTATTTTTCCTGGAGTGAGAAAGGGACTGAATTTTCTGGCATTTAGTTTACGGGCAGGTATTTGATAAAACCTGTCAGTGACCTTGCTGTAAATACAGTTGGTGGGGGGTTTGTTTGTTTGTTTTTGATTTATTTTGTTGTGGAGTTTTTTGGGATTGTTGTTGTTAGTTTGTTTTGAGATTTCTCAGTCAGATGAGTTAAAGGCAATTGGCACATATTTCCAAAATCTATTCATCAGATTTCTTTTCTGGATGCAATGCTCTTGAGAGTCACACAGCCGCTAGCACTGTGACAAGAGGAAACTGCCTCCTGATGCAAAAGTGGGGCTGGGGCCAGATGAGGTATCCTGAGCATGAACCCGGAGGGATCCCGCTCCCATCCTGCTGAGCAAAGTTGGAGACAGGATCGGAGCTCCTGGCACGCGCACCTGCAGGAGCCCTACAGAAGAGGCTGTCCTGTGAGCAGAGCTCACAGTTACCTCCCGGGAAGGGAAGACCCTGGTCAACTTGGGCAGGTTTGCTTATCAGCCTTCCAGGCAGGTTCTCCCTCAGAAACAACCTGCTGTGAGTGTGCAGAGCCAAGCACAGGAACAAGGGTGTTTGCAGGCCTAAACAGGGTACATTTGCAGTGAATTTGCAAATCACTTAAGTCCGAATGCTTGTTACTGGAAGAACAAGAGCTGTTATGTGTTGGGTGTCTCAGTATGGTGGAATATTCTGATGTGTAATTTGCATGAAAGGTCTAAACAGCATCTTTAAAAGGTCACATAGGTTTGAGAATAGTGGCCTTTTTTAGATGTGGAAATAGACCTGCTTAAGTTTTTCTTTTTCCTTTTCTTTTTTGGGTCAGGGTTTAAAGAACATTTACTTCCTTTCTTGATCAGAGAAGAGAGACAAACAACCAAGTTCACTCTTCACGTAATACAGAGGAAACAAAGCAGGTCTCAAAATAAGGTCCTGAAGCCTAGTACTAGGAACGGATAATATCCCCCTCCAGACTACTTCACCTCTCTATAGGTTTATGGTTGTGAAATCCAGGTGTTCACCCTCCAGGACATATTTTGTTCTTAAGTAAGACTTCCGTTTTGCAGAACCCTGCAGGAGGTACAGTCTTTCTTCCTTTGCAGACACTTGGGACAGTGAAGTGTCAGAATGGTAACTAATTATAGAGCTAAACCACATAAGTGGATGGCTTGGACTTTTGGAGAAGAAGCTGATTGCTGAAGACAAGCCCTTCAGGTAGAAGGGAACTGACCTGCAGAGTTTTGCTTCTCTGTCCTTTCAAGTTAAATATATTTTATTTCAGTCTTTTAAGTTCTCAGTTGCAGAGTTTTCTCAATTCTTAAAACTCCAGAATTGGAGTGGAGATGAATTTGTTTCACTTTTTCCACAGCAGGAGTAATTTATTATTAATAAGGCAATAGAGAAGTCTATTTTAAATAATTAAGCAGGTTTCAGTAATAGATGAACTAAAGTGGGAAGGAGAGATAGAAAAGGAATGAAATAAAGATGAGCATCTATTAATAGAACATTGTTTTCTTTTTCTAAACAGAGGTTTTAAAATTGCTAGTTGAACACCAGCAGAATGCAGATCAACTCTTGTCATCTATATCTACAGCCTTAAAGTAAATGGCAGACCAGTTTGTAAAAAAAATATATATTTATCGCTAGGACAAAAGACTTTATGCAGATTTGTTAAACACACAAGAGAAAAGATATTTACCAAGTAATGTATTTGAAGATAAAACTGTCCCCAGAAGAGTTCTGGATATTTAAATTATAGTGAAGATTGGATTCACGACCCATTGAATTGTTTTGTTTTCACTGTATTTTAAATAATTTATTAAAAGATGAAAGCAATTTTGCATGGTATTTTGGTGCTGTTGAAAACTAGAACAGCAGTTGTTGAAGTTTTGAAGTCTGTTAGAAAACACTGGTGTGCTCTGCGCTACTCTTTACAGACTGGCATGTGAAGTGCTGCATTTGAAATCAAAATGCAAGAGAAAGAGCTAGCGCTAAACCATTTCCCGGGAGTCCTGCTGTGCTGGGAGCCCTCCACGAAGCGTGTGAGTGCTGGATGGATCCTACCCTCCAGTGCTGGTGCCTGGGGGGCATCTCCCAGGTGGTGGGAGATGGAGCCCCACGTTTTATTCAGAGAAGTTTTCTGCTCACAAACCACATCTCACTGCGGTCATCATGAGGGCTGCTGCAGGCTTGTATGCCCAAAGGGTCATGTTTGAAACTGGCAAAATTTAAGGCCTGTATTATTGCAGGTTCAGTTACAACTTTCTTAAACTCTTCAAATCTAAACTCATGAGTATTCTTTTTCTTTCTTTTGTATATTACTTTGTATTTGAGATTTATTAATGTGAATAGTAGGAAGTGGGTATCTTTCTCCAAAGGCTTTGGCAGAATGTCTTGGGGCAGAATTTCTGTTTTCATAACTTTGATTAATTTTGTTGAAGAATTACATCTCAGCGCTGTTGTGCAGACACTCATGTATAAAGTGTTTATTTAAAAAATGCCAAGTTATTCAAAGCTTTTGCATAGCACAACACTCTTGTGGGTAATCGAATCTCTCAAACAAGGTGTCAGTCACTGTCCAGGTGTTGGGCTTCCGGATGGTTCAGGGGAATCTCCCCAAACTGCTGCTGTTTGCAGGTCTCACACAGAGCCAGTCCTGCATGACCAGAGCAGCACATGAGCCACTGCTGTAGAACAGCTGGAACTACTACCACACACATCCCAGCTATTTTCCCCATACAAACAATGGTTATGCCTGACATTACCTACAGGAATGGTTTCTAGTGGCTATTTTCAGATAATCGTATCTCTGTGCAGCTTGGTATTTTTTGCAGAAGAAACTTCTGGGAGAGGGTCAGCACCCTGAGGCAACCACTGGTGTCCGTCCATTGACCAGAGGTGCAGCAGGAGCTCCCTGGGAGCGCCCAAGACGACTGCACGAGACGCCCCACAACAGCTAGTCTGGTGCTTTCTTGGGGAGAGGGAAGGAGATCAGTCAGTCCCTGTCTCAACTGTGCAGCTATAGAGTGCCTGGAGCACCCAGGATATTTATGAACAAATGCACTGACGATGAACCTGGACCTAGCTGCACCACAGTTTCAAATACAGAACCAACCTGAGTGCTGTTCTTAAGTCACAGTTGTAAATTAAAATCCACAGATCATGCCATATGCATGTTTGTATGTAAGTTTATTCAAAACCTCCATTTTTAATACCACATGAATTTAATGCAGCTTTTAACTTTCAGTGTCTAACATCTATGAACATACGCCAATAGTCTTGCTGTAGTTTTTAGTGAACAGGGTGCCAGGTGCTCAAATCACAGTGGATGTTCTGCAGCAACATTATGGGCAGCTTTGGCAAACAGGCTTTAACTCCTGCCAAACAGCAATCAGTCTAGCTAGTGGTAAGTAAGAGCAGAGGTAGATTGCTTGTATCAAGGGATTTGTATTCATCTGTATAACAGTTCTGCTTACAAATCTAATTTTATCCTGTATTAGAAACTTCCCAAGAGAGAGAATCTTTTTGTATTTGATATGCAACGTATTTTTTTTTTCTTTAGCTGAGTTGTTCATTAAGCACAAAAAGAGGTAAAACCATTTTTTTTTCTTGGTACTTCCATTTCCCATGCTTGGATTATTATAGTAGACAAAGATTTGACTTGAAATACATATCATAAACCTATACAGGTGTTGCAGACTTCTGGCCTGCAGATTATGGACTTGAATTTGCATATCTCTTGGTGCTCAGAGAGCTACTTTTTCTACTGGATCCTTACAGAGGAAATGTGAACAGGCCCTATACTCCCAAGATGTGATAATCTGCTTTCTGGTGTCATTCTTTGATTTTAAAAAAGCAGTTGAGGGGATGGTTGAGGAAGGCTAAGGTTTACTTTAATATCATTGTCTAATTACTTACCTTTGTCGGAGAATTAGCTTTTTGTCCTTCTGAGGGTGAGCAGAGAGTGGGTATATCATACTGCTTATTTGGAAACAACATGGAAATGAGTTTCTTCTAGTCCAGCATCCTATTGAACTCCGTGAAGGAGTTCAAACCCAGAAGGGGAGCAAGGATAATGGATTGCTTGCTTAAAACCTTAGCTGTAAATGCAGGTGTATTTTCTTTCCCCTTTTTTTTTCCTCAATGAAAGAAAGATGGTTTAATGCCAGAATTTAAATGAGACCACAAAGCAGTTAACTGTGGTGTAATTCAGAAACTACACCCTAAATTTTTCAAGGTGTTTTTCCTATACATCTAACAGCATAAATGCTAGGGTACTCTGAAGGAAAGTTTGACCTAACGTACTTACTGACACAGCTGTGCTGTCTTGGTCCATGCTTGTGAAATTGTGGGTCTAACTATACTTGGTTGTGGGAACTAAACTCTTGTCTCTGCTGAGCTGACAGAATATCCCCTTCCCAGTTCTCTCAGACCTCTCTTGCAGAGGCCCAGAAGCCTAAGGATGGGAATTGTTTCCATGTAAATAATGGCCTCAGGCTTCAGTAAATCTTGTTTTGCTTTTGTTATTTCTTCCTCCTTTTCCCAGCCTTGTACATGATAGTTTGACCCATTATTTTATACAGTTTTCAGATACACTGCTGTTAAAAAGAGGAAAAGAGCATTTTCCTGACACAAGTGCACATGGTTATATTCAAAGATGTTTTTGTATCAGTTGTGTTTGTCTGCATGTGGTTTTAAGTGTCTAGGTGGATTGACATGGATAGCTGAGGTGCAACATGATGCTCTTGCTCTCTGTTTACAAGCTCTGCCATAAACCCCGCTCACATCAGCAGGGAGAGCTTCCTAGTGAAGCGAGTTGCGTCGTAGGTGGAATCACACAAGGCCACAAGTGAGATGGAGAATTTCTGGATGTACCAAGTTGAGTATAGGAGGAGAAATGTAAGTAGATCTTCAGAGAGCAGAATGAATATCTTTAAACAAAATGTTTTTTTTCTGCTGTTATAAAAGCTGCTTTCAGATGACTACATCTTTGCTTGTACATTTTATGTTGTATCTCTTAGTTTGCATTTTTATGCAGAAGAAAACTGAGTGTTTATTCTTGAAGACTGAATGACTATATGTACAACTGTTTGTGGCAATAGGTGTAGTGTCATGTTGTATAGTCATGTAGCAAGCTGTAGGCTGCAAGATGCTTGGTTGGGGTGTTTTTGATTGGGACAAAATACTTAATCCAATTTTTAGCAGACATTCAAATACTACACAGAACGCTGCTGTGTGATTATTTAGGTGATTCTTAATATTACTTTGTAAATATAGTAAAGATATTTGTAAAGCTACTCTTACAGGATTAACGGTTAATGAATTTTAAAACATGCATAATTTATAAGTACCAGGAGCTCATGTAAACAAGAACAGTATTATTATTGTTAATCTCTGTGTATAAAGACAAGAGCTAGCACCGGATATTGAAAGTTTACATGATTTGTTTCTTTGTTTACCGTTTAAAACTTATTCTTAAAATATGCTAAAGCCATAGCTGGGTGGTACTATGCACCTTTGTTTAAACCTAACATAATACATAGTATTATGTAACCAGCGGGAATGGGGATGCTACCGGAATTGCTGTTTGGGCAGCTGAGCCACCGTGGAGCAGCATCTCACAGAAAGTTTGCAGCAGGTTAGGGAACACCTTAGCTCTCACAGAGCTCCCAGGTGAGTGGTAGGGCTCTAACCAGCAGTCCTGCAGTTTGACAAGAGGAGCAGGTCGCTACCTCCTTTTTCCCGTGCTAATTGCTTCCTAATTAGCCTCTATTAGTTAAGTATAATTCTAATATTTAAAAAGCATTGAAGATTGGCCTTGTAAAAGATGGAAAGTGTTTTTTCTTTTTTTTTCTTTTTTTTTTTTTTTAAAGAATATTACTTTCTTGTTTTGTTGCATATCTGTCTGCTTAGGAAAACAGCTGGCGTGAAGACACAGCAGGAAGGAGCTCCTAGATTAGAACTGGTGCCAGCTCAAAGCCCCAGAAGTGCTAGCTGGCTTAGAGAAGAGCCATGCTGTGTAATTGCTTTTGGCAGTAGATGAGTACAGTTTCCCTATCTTACAGTCATTGATGAACTGTTGAGTTGGCAAAATTGGGACAAAACTTCCTACATCAGAGGAGACTGAAGTATTGTAGGGCTGCTGCGTTAAAAAGCCCAGCTTGTATAACTAAATGCAAAAAACTTCCTTTGAAAATTCAGTACGTGAGTGGTGTATTGACATGTTTTGTGAGTAGATCTGCCTCTGGAGCACCTGCTGGGTTGAGGCTTTGTACTGTTTTACATGTTGGTATCCTTCATTAGCTCCATGCTCTTGTGTCATATTTGCACTACAATTTTCCCTGCTCTTGACTTTGCATACCAAGCATAGCTTTTCTGTGTTGGCAGCCTTCATTATGGATCACCCATTCATTATGGATCAGCTGTTACTCAATAGGCTTTCCTGTTCTGGCTTGCCAGAATAGCTACACAGAGATAGAAATTTCATGATACTTGTTTTCCATGCTATTCACTTTATGTTTTGTGGGGGCGTGAGAAGTTAACCTTTCTTAGGCTTTCCTTCAGGTATCACTGAAGGGCACATAATTATAACAGAGAGAGAAAATTCTTTTTGGTAGTAAGTCAGTGGGAAAGTGATCTGAAAGGCGATTTCTCTGTTGAAATTGTCCTTTGCAAAACCATAAAAATGAGGAAACCTGTTCTAGACAATCTGTGAAACACTAAGAATGTAATGTTTTCCATGTTTTTATGGTGACATGGGAGTGACATTTATGGAAAATCCACAGCTTACCGCTACTTAGATTAATTTACCAGTTCAGGTTAGTTGTGTTTACACCTGAGAACCTGTGTATTTTCAAGGGAAATCACAGTTTGAGTCTCTTTTCCTTCTTTCCCAGTTTGATAGTCTGGTCATAGTCAACTTATTCTCTGTCACTGCAGCTTAGTTTTGTCTCAGTGACTTTATCTTTTCCTTTCCGGACTGTCAGAGTTGTGGGAAATTGTCCTACATTGCTCACTGCTTTCACTAAGCTCAGGATTATTTGCCTGCATGCAAGTGCACTTGTGCAAGTGAAAGTGCTGCAGCCGCAGCCTAACGGGATGGATGACAGTTAAGCACAAGTGTTGGTGCAATACTAGAGACCCCATCCAAAAATGCAGTTTTATGACACACTTTTGGGGTGAGTGGTGTCTGTTACTGCCTGTAGACTTTATTTTTATGTCCTTGCTTCTGTGCAATGTTGGTAAGAAACATGAAGTTTAGTTTTTCAAGTTTCATTTGTAAATCCACTGAGATACTAAAAGAGATGGGATAGCTATGATAAAGAAACAAGGGTTAGAACATTTCAACAAGTGTGTGTCCAATTTTTGCTTTATCCTTTTTTCTCCTGTCTTCCACTGTGAAATTATACAAAAATATGAGAGAAGAATTGCTATATTAGTCCCTCAGTTTATTAATTTTATTTTCTTGTCATGTCTAGTCTCCATCTCCAGATTCCTCTTCACCTCGAGGTGCTGAGTCATCAAGCAGGCAACATCACCAGGATGCCTGCAGTACAACAGAGCCCTCCGCTAATAAAGAGGTAGAGTGAAATCTTTTCTAAAAGTCAAGTCTTGTTCCTGCCTTTTTGTTGTTGCAAACAAAAAGTCTTTGTGCCTGCAATTCCTTCTCTCCTAACCCAAGCTGTGACAAACCTGAAAACTGTTTTGCAGTTCCTTCCCTTTGTGCTTGCTTGGCTCTCCAAATCCCTAACATGCTTAAGGCTTTTAAGTTTATCATCCTGTTTCTTATTTCTTATTCTGCATTCTGCTGCCACAAAGTTCTCTGAAAGTAACAGGCTGCGACGTACTGACTCACTCAAGGACAGCCAGCATGACCTCTGTATTAGAGGCAAATGGAAGCAGCTCTTTTTAAAATCTTGTGGAATGTCTTGCTACCACGAAAGTAGATTTTTTTAGCATGATAAATAAACTTTCTTAAATAAAAACTAACTGTGCAGCATTTTTTGCTGACAAACTGACCCGTTGGAAGAACTAAGTGATTTGGTTAACAATTGTTCACAGTCAGGATCTTGGATACTGTTCCTGAATCCGGGCATTTCAACATCAAACTATTTTTTTTAAAACTCATTTGAGAGTTTTTCACCCTGCAGTTGTTCCCCCAAAACAAAATGAGGGTGTTTAAGTGGAAATTCTCACGGTGTGAAAAGGAAATATTTTTTGTTTAAAAATAATATTTAGAGCAGTGTAGACTGGCTGGCCTTATAGGCAGAAAAATCTGCAAATATCTGGGTTTTTTTTTTCCTTTTTAAGCTTAACAAAGATCATGTGAAGAAGAATCTTGAAAACCACCAGTCACAGTAGTTAACAAGATACCGTATTGTTACTGATAGCAATACCTGAACTATCTTCCACCAAGCCAAAGATTACTAGACCTGGAAATACTGTCAAAATTGAAACACTAAAGAATAATGCATTTTTTAATCTTTTGTTATAATCAAAGAATAGAAAAGTTTTTTAACATATATATTTGTGCCAGTTTATGTTTGCATTTAGAAGTTGATGGAGGCTTTCAAAAGACCTAAGACAAGAATCCTTAATTTCTGCTGTGCCAAAGCCTTCAGCAGTGGTTTGTGCCTTTACATATTTGTCTGCAATATTCTGAACTTGTTCTAACCTTTTGCTTTCTTTACTTATTTTATCACTTCATGTATATTCTAGCCATTAGATACCATCAAATGTACTCAAAGGAAAAAAATATCAAGATGCTTCTAATTTCAGTAAAAAAGTGATATAAGAAAGTAGCCTGATTATTTTGGGGAACAAGTTTTAGTTCTTAAAAACATTTTTTAAAGTATAGATGTTATAACAGTTGGCTGAAAGGCAAGCAAATTATCAAGAGTAATAAAACATTAATGTCATAGCTTTTTAATTATTCATGGCTATTTAAAATTAGAAGGTATGGATTTCCTTTCTTTTTCACTGACTTTACCTTGTTATTGCTGTGTTTTTAGCAGAATGTCTTTTCATGTGGGTTTGTACATTTGGTTTGTACATAGAACTTTTGCAATAGAAGTATATACTGCTGTTAGTTATTTCCTGAAAGGGTTTTGTATGAAGTAGCTAAATTGTTGAGTAGTTATCAGACCTGTATTTACAAACTCTGGGGAGGCTTGAGACCATTTGTTGAAAAAAAACAGTACTTTGAAAAGGTCATTCCTGTGGGTAAGTTGTCTGTGTTTTTCTCAAGCATGCAGTGGAGTTGTTCCCTCAGGCTGCCAGCAGTCCAGACATCCCGTTTTCCTCAGAGTCGAAGACCAGCAGCAAATGCACATAATTGCTGAAATCTGTACAGGAGGTCCAGGAAAAAGTCACTGCAGGCAGAAGAACTGTAGAGCAGCTTCTCCTAATTTAAAAATAATTGTCCTTGCAGCAGTTGATTTCCATTAAATGCTTTGGCAGTAGGAGATTGCTGTATAATGACAACTTCATTTGTGCTAGTAAAATCTCTGATAGAGAACTTTCCTTGTTGTGTAGTACATCTTAGTCATTCTCACAAGGAACAGCAGCTAATTCCCAGCTATGCAAGCTCTTCTCTTTTGTGTCATGCGCATTTTATTTTTTCCGATATATGACTTTATTTTATAGCAAGGGCTGTGTAATTGGTTGAAAAGTATTAGTTATTTATTTCATGCTTGTAATAATAAAGGAAAAAGCTTGATAAGGTTAGTGCCTTAACCTGCTGCACAACTGTGGCCTTCCTAATTTTCCACTTTTCTCCACCAACAGATGGAACCTAGTAAATTGTGTACCTGAAAGTAAATAATTTAGCATATATGTGAATTTATAAATGCAGCTGGAATTTGTCTAACACGGTGAACGTGAACGTTATCCTGATCTTACTTGGATCCTGTCTTGCAACAAGCATACTGGGAAGTCATCAGAGGAGTTTACAGTCTGCTGTAGCTTTCTTTATCTAGTCCTTGGTTTGTCAGAAATTCTTATTTGCAATGTGTGTGAAAGCACCATGTGTTTCTTTTCACATATTACCATGAATACGCTGACACAAGCAATATGCCCTGTGTGGGCATATTGATCATTATAGCAAAATGGTCTTCTCAATTAAGTTGTAGTTTTCAGATTTTGGTATGTTACCCACAGAGTTTCATAGAAAGCTACATTTGGAAATTACTTTAACCTGCAGAGTCATACACCTCTTAGAGTGTTTGTAGGTAGTTGTAAAATCCAGTGTCTGTGAGATAGGATATATTTTTCCATGTACCTCTTGGTTAGTAAGAAGAGAGCACTGATTGGTAGACAGGAAATGCACTACTGAACAACAGCAAGTAACTGAAAACTGAGTAGAGCTTATTGCCTTGTGTTTGTGCTAATGCAATGCATTGTACATAGGAATAATAGCCCCTAATGACTTGTCAGAGTAATGGAATTCTTAATAAACTATAGTCTTACTTTGCTAATAATTTTGACTAATTTTTTGACATGAAGAATTTTTAATGCATATTGGTGCATGCTTTGTTCTGTTTGAAATCCTGTTTGTCTTAATTGCAGTCCAGAAAAAGTTTGGCTTCATTTCCAACCTATGTTGAAGGTAAGATATAGAACTTCTAAATACTTTATTATATATTCAAAGAACTCCAGAATTTATAGTGTATGAAATTTTGTTGAATAGAAAACTTTGAGGATTGGATGATCTGAGTTAAACTGAATCAATCTTGAGCTTGAACTAAGTCCTGCTAGACTCTTTTGTAGGTTCAGAAATATTCATCTTTTGTTTTCCAGTATTTCATTCATAATTTCTGTCCAAGTTCTGATGTTTGTGTGTGTTTGATTGGTTCATTGGTTGGTTTTGTCAGTATCAGTTAGAACACCACTAAAACTTTCTTTTTTCTTTTTGATAAAGTTCCCACAGCACATGAGAATGTGTGTGAACCATGAGCTATTGTTCTGACAAGGTTAGGCAAGAGGACTGTAATGATTTCTCTAACATTCGAATTTAATTCCCTGGCGTGTGAGAAGAAATCTTCCTGGCTTTGCAAGAACTGACCCTCTAAATAAATAGAGCTGCCTTTCTCAGAGTCACTTGTATTCTTGCAGAACTTCCTCAGAACAATGTGAAAAGCAGGTTTTCTGCTACGTGAGCTTTTATTAGCTTATGTATGATTTGCCTTCTATGTATACAAAGAAACCGCACACTCTAATAGTCATTTCACTATAAGAGCATGACAGAAACGGAAGATTTCAAGGTTTCTTTGCTTTTCTCCGCAGCCATCTGTAGCTTCATAAAAGTATTTTATTTATTTGGGGCAACCGCCAGATGTTGTACCTGTAAAACACGCCAGGGAGATTCCTCTGCCTGCTGCACTTGCTGTGGTTAATAAGCAAGTGAGCAAGTTTCTGTTGGATGTTTTTAAATCGCACCCTTTAAGTCCTCTTTATGTCTCTGAGTGTAGCTAAACTGAGATATGTTTATGCTAGTCAAAATTACGAAGGGCGAAGGGACGAGTGCATACCCATGTCTCTGCAAAAGAGCAGGAGCTCTCAGAGGTTGCTCTGCCCAGAGGTGATGCCCATCTCAGCAGAGAATGAGCTATTGCGAGTGACAGGTCTGATTAAGAGTTACAGCTTCTGCCCGAGGAATGTCGAGAGCATTTGCTCAGGGTTTCCTGCCTCTGAAAGAACTGTTTGCCATGTCATCATGCTAAGCCACAGTAGAGCATTCGCAGCCATCAGGTGCAGGCGGCCAGAGTGCTGCTGTTGTGCCATGGTTCACTGTGATTTCTTCAATGATCTCTTTCCTGTGTTACAGTTCCTGGACCTTGTGATCCTGAAGACTTAATTGATGGAATCATTTTTGCTGCCAATTACCTTGGCTCTACTCAACTCCTTTCAGATAAAACTCCCTCCAAGAATGTGAGAATGATGCAGGCTCAGGAAGCTGTCAGCAGGATCAAGGTGAGGAACGACTCCTACTTCTCACACTGGTGTCTAACAGTGGTAGATGTTAACTTTTTAAGTATGCAGTAGTCTTCTCATTTTGAGTTATCTGCTTTTTTTTAAAAAGGCTAAGTGCTTGATCTTGCTTTCTGCAAATACTGTTTTTATGATGCATAATGATAAGGAATCATTTTAATTCCTTACCATGCTGCTTGTTTCTTTTACTGTAAGCTAAAATCTAAAGTGAGTGGTAGTCTAAGCTGTATGTTACCTAGGTGCTAAGAGAAGAAACAGGTTTAGGAGAAAGCTAATGCTGTGTTTGCTTCTGGTCTGGCATTTGATCAAAGCGATGGTCTTTTTGGCCATCTTGTGTATAGTAGCTGCACACCTCATAACAGCTATGAATTGAGTAAAAAAAAATCTACAGTGGTATGGAGATGCATAGGAAAAATAGTATTTTTCATAGAATCTGAAATATTCATTATACTTCCTTGAAAACAAATACCCACTGATTTCTGTATGGGCAAGGGTTAAGGGATGGGTGTTCGCCTATACTGTAAGATGACAATGGTGACATTGTCACTGGATATTAATGTCAATGTTAATAGATGTTAAGATATGTGGATGAAATACTGATATGTCGCAGAGGATACTGCATAGTTAAGATAAATTCTGCTGCCCTGATAGACTGCTGCTTGGTAGGCTCCATTTCATGTAGCTTCTGCTAATTCAGCTATCCAACATAATCTCATGCGGAAGTTTTCATGAGATTATTTACATGTTCTTCTTTTGCACAGTTTATATTGGGTTCCAGTACTCCATGTGTACAATAGTGTAAAGAGAGAGAGGAAGGGAGAGGGCATTTCCTGAACTGAGCTGTGTTAATAGCTCTGCCTGCTAAGGTCTCCTGATGCCTCCTGCAGTCTTTGTTCCTTCCCATATTTTTCATGACAGGTGCCCACTTCAGTCTGTGCATGAACTTGTAGAAGAATGCTACTGCCAAACCATTTAGACACTTCCAGGAGTAGTTATTTTAGCCATGTTCAGTTATGCATAAGTTCTCGTAACCGTGTCTCTGAAAATCACCATCTCTCTAGCACTAGAGGAGCCACCAGAGGAGGTATGTTTGACAGGGAAGTAGCCTTCCTGTTACAGATAAATCTTGCCTTACCTTTGTAGGGGTCTGATAAAATTTAGACAACAGTAAGCTTTTTTGAAAACAGTGGTGTCTGTGTGTTCCACTGTTTCAGTACCACTTTTAAAAATGATTTTTGCGGTTATTAAGACTTGAGAAAGCTTATTGAGAGATGTGCGTGCAACATTCTGCGAGTGGCTCTTCCCACTTTTAAAGCTGAGGCTTTTTTCCTTAGAGTGTCTGCTCCCTTACTATTCTGGTGCAAGTAAGGCTGTGCCTGTCTGTGTTTATTAGTCCCCGCATCTCCTTTCCTGACACTTGCATGAATGGTAGAGAATTTTCCTGCTCTGAATGCAGATGAAACAAAAGATAAGCTAGAGAAGGAAGGGAGATAAGGACTTCAGTGAGACTGGATCCAGGAGAGAAATGTGACTGGAAGGTGAAAGGGTATTGTTAAACTGGTGGTAGGAGCTGGAGCTTAGGGAAGTTGGTCCAGAGACTGAGCATGAGGTTTGCATCTAGAAGGCATATGTGGGGAGGCAAAGACTAAAGAAAAGTGAAAAAGAGAAAAGTGATAAACAAAACTAGGAAGAATACTGGTAGCTTTAGAACCGACTTTGTGAGGCAGAGCAGCGTAAAGTCTTAGATATGAAATATATTTCTTAGAATTTCATAACAGAATATAGCTCTCTCCAAGGGTTCTGTTATTTGTCTCAACAGACAAATTGTCCAGCTCTGCTTTGTCTCAACAGAAATCGTCTGCTTAGTGCATTTCACCCATCAAAGTGGTAGTTTTTGTACCCAAAAGAATGAACAGGTATGCACATAATTTTGTTGTAAATTTGTTTAGGGTGGAGACCCAAATGGTTGCGTATTGACCTGGTGAGACCCTGGCTTGTGCACATGAATTTTCTGAAGCAAAGTAAACTTCAGAACATTCATTGCTTACTGCTTGGCAGAGACTGCTTTTTGGCTTCTAGGAGAACTTGAGGAAATGTAAATGGCCCCAGGCCTTAGGATTTCTGGTTTGCTCAGTTTGGTTTGGGCTACTTTTGTTAGTTATTTTCATGAAAACCAAATTTACTTAGTGATGACAGATGTCATCATAGAGTTCCTGCTGCCAAATGCACCATTGCAGGGGACAGCATTTAGCCCAGACGTATCAAATGTTGCCTTCAGAGAGCTGGTGACACTTGTCCTGCTCGTGTTTGTTCATGGAATGTTTAAGGTTTTGTGTGAGAACACTTCTCTGTGGGTAAAGATAACAGAGTTTAGGAATGAAGATGGATTATTTAAAAATGTACAAGCATGAAATTAAGAACACGAAATAAGGGAAGAAGTTGCAGTTTAAGACCTACTGTTACACATACCTTCCATTTAAATCCAACATGTATGTTAGGTTCATGCATCTGAATGTACTAGCAGATTCAGTTTGCACACGCATTCAGTCATTTAGAGCCTGAAATGCTTTTCCAGATACTTTTCTGTACTTTTTCTTTGCCTGAGTATCTCTCTGAGTATCTCTTCAGTTAGAGTTGTAGCAGAAGAGTCGCAGCTTTTTTTCCTTAGGGAGTTTTCTCCATGGAGTCCAGTCCAGCAAAGTTAAAACATACAATTACTTGAAGGTATTCATCAAACTTTTTTGACTCAGTATTCCTGTAAAGCTGCTTCTCCATTCATTATTTTCTGACTGTAGTCTCCTTTCCTTAATTAGCAAGGAAATTAACATCCCTCCATATGTTATTGACAGTTACACTTGTAATAGTTTAGAAAAGTTAATGTTTGCAGTTACGGTTTGCAACTGATTCGTGCAGATATCTTGCATATTATTGTTTATAAAGACCATCTGGGATTCTCTGAGATGCAGTATATTTTTGTAGAAGCTAAAAGAGGTATGTGTATTTAATCCATCCCTCTAGCCTAAGTGAAAGTTTCCTGGGTTGTTCTTGTTTGTTTAGGAAAAGAGTAATATTTTGGAAATAACAGGTAGATATACGTACTCATTTTTCACTTACTAGAAAAAGTTAGCAAAAATAACATCTGAGAAGAGAAATATGTCTTATAGTGTTTATTTCACAGAATTATCCTAACTAATTTGAGGGATCAGAGCTCCTTTTCTGATCTTTCCATGCGGCATCAATCACTTCCTAAAACTGGCACATGAGTTTTATGAAATTATTTAAAAATTGTTCTTCAAGAAGTTAAAGTAAAATTAAGACTACTCCACTGAATCCAGGAGAAAATCCTGAAACGAATACTAACCGGAGTGTTTTGAATTTTCTTTTGTTCTGCACAATGACCTCTGCCTTCAGGATTTTTTCATGCTTTGTCACCTGAAGCAGGGCTGCTTCTCTGTTGTGAGGTCTCTCACTCTGTGAAGTTTGTAAGGAGAACAGTTTAATGCTCTATCTCATCATTTTCTCTGCCCAGTATATGCCAGGCAGTTGTATTCAAGATAAGTACATTATTTCTGAGTACTAGTGTAAATTAATTTAGTGCAGCACGAAACAGTTCTCATTTGTTCTGCAATAGGTTCCTGTCACCAGGCTGTAACAGATTTCCCTGCTATCAAAACTAGTCTGAAAGTGTTTGTTCATACTGATAAATAAGAAGCACAATCTAAAATATTAATAACTGCTTTCAGACTTGTATAAACTAAAACTGATAGCTTTAAGTTATAAGCATTAAACATCTGATATGTCTGTGATTTGGGCTCCCTTTTGTTCATCCTAAACATAATTGGTCATGAATCCTTATCTGTGAAGCCTGTCCTTTGTCAACACAAGAGCACTTCTTAATTTACTTAGCTAAGAGGCAATATAAAAGAATATCTACCCGCCTAGTGAGTATTGTATTTCTTCAGTAAGCAGGTTCATAAGTTCAGTTCATCTTCAGCTTGTATTTCACTTGAATTATTGATTGCAAGACTTTATGAATGATGATATTTATTAGTATTATTATTGCTGTCACAGTATAGCAGAAAGTTACTAATTTAGTGCAAGGGGGCGAAATATTTCTAGATACAAAGCAATTAGACTGCTAAGTGGTAGGAAGCAGTTTTCAGGTCTGTGAAAGTGAATCTGCTGTCTTTCCTGACAACATGTGATACAAACCTCTACGCCGCTGTCACAGGAAGACTTGCTGTGCGGTGCAGGGTGTTGGCGTTGGTGTGGGTGCATTTGCATGGAAGGAGAATGAAATGGAGGGCAAAAGGGTTCAGGCATTTCCAGTTATTTTGTTTCCTCAGCAATAAACAGCACGGTAGGGAGTGGTTTTTTTTAAACTTATTTATATGCGTAAGAGCATTTTGCAACTTGAATGTAAATGCTTTACTACTGAAAAAATTGAAACAAAAATATTTGAGCTTCGTCTCTTACCTTTCACTTGTTTTTCTTCAAAAGAGCTCCTCCAGTATAAAATAAATGTGTGCCATAAATAAGGAGAAGCACCATTAAAAAAAAAAAAAAGAAAAAAGGCATCTGTTTGGTTAGAGTAACATTTAACTGCCTTTTTTATTCTTGATGGTGCAATTTCTTTTCATTTTTTAAACTGTGTTAAATGTGAAACTTATATTTTTAACCAAAAAGAAAGTGGAGAAATTAATCTGAATAGGGACTAGTTTAGAGTAGCTAGTACTCTGCAAGACCTGCTGTTAGTGTGCAGATCCCTGCTTGACTTGTAAGTTTTTCTCTAACTGTTCTCCTGTCTCTGTTTATTTCATGCTAAGCAGATGGCCCAGAAATTAGCCAAAAGCAGGAAGAAGGTGCAGTACAAACTTCATCAGCTCAATGTTATGCCTTTTTTGTTTGTTTGTTTGTTCGTTTGCTTTCTGGGAGGGATTTTTCCTTTATTTTATTCTTTTATTTTCTGCATCCAGCAAGTTTTTGTTTAGGTTTATTTCTGAGCTGCCAAGCAAGTTGACATTTTTCAGAAATCAGTTGCCTGACTGGCAGTCATTTTGTTGTTGTTGCTGTTGCTTATCATTAGCCATTTCATATTAGAAATAGGGCAAAGATTGGATTTATCAAATGATTACAGGCAGTACCCAAAATGTGTACTAAAGAAACAGCACTGACACGACAAAGGTTTTAACTATAAAATAGATTACATAATAAATGTCTTTTTTTTTAAATCACTCAATAAAGAGTATTTTGCTGGATTGATAGATGTGTTATATTGCTGGATGCAAAAAAAAAGGAAAAAAAAGTTTACATACATACACAATAATATGCTGTGATTGACCAATTTTAGTAATAATTTTTGTTTATGGAGTTTTAAGCCTTTTAACAAATTTTAACTATACTTGTTTAAAATTATAAGCATTTGCTTTCTGTTAACAAAGGTATGACTTCTTGAGTGGATTAGTGCTTAAACAGTAGGTTTTCTGACTGTGAAGACCTTCTTACCAGAACTGCATTATGGTTTGATTAAAATGCTCCCACCTGTGGTACATGTTTTTGCTATGGTCAGAATAATCACTGTTAACCCGTATAGAAAACTCCACAGGCACTCCACTTTCGTATGGCTTGTATGAAAAACCTTCCTTAAAGCGAGATTGATAATGTGAGGAGTATCATTTGATTTTCACAGAATCTTTATACAGTTCATGTTGCAGTGAGGTATAGCTTTACTGGATCAGAAAAGTGATTAGGCAGGCTTTTATGGGATTAACAGTTTTTCAAATAATATCTCATTAACTTTCATACTTAACAATATAGTTTCCATATCTTTGTGTTTATCTTTAGCCTTTGCAAGCTAATACTCTATTTTGGGTTGTTGTTCTGGTGACGGTGTCTTAGTCTGTCCCTGTTCGTGATCTAGCATCATTTTAAGGATTTTATCTAATGCGCTTGTTAATGCTGATCCCTTTATTTGCAGGCTCCGGAAGGTGAATCTCAGCCCATGACCGAAGTGGACCTCTTCATTTCGACACAGAGAATAAAAGTATTGAATGCAGACACACAGGTATAAATGAAGAAGCCATTGTCAGTGTTCACATCTCACTCTGTGAAAATAGACCCTCACCTACCTGTGAAAATGTGACTTTCCAAAATGTGATGATTCTTTTATTTCCCTCCAGGATTTCCTAGTAAGAAATCCATGCTCAAGAACCATATCCTACATGTATTACTCATTTGTAGTGATAAGAGCTCCCTGCAGTCAGCCCACTTCTTATGAGAAGCTAAGTTTACAGAATATTCTAGGTAGCCTGGTATGGCAGCATGGCAAGTACAAAGTAGCATAAAACATGTGGTTGTGATAATTTGAAATTCATAGTTCTGTGTGGATTGGTCTCATGTGCTCTGCACATTCAAGTTATGATACTGAGGTTTTGCATTCTTTTCCAGAGGTAATGTAATTTTAATTTGTAAAACTTGCACTTTGGTTTGCTTCTGGAAAGGGAAGCTTTTGATTTCTCTTGACAACTCCACCTGTGCACTTTTATTAGTACATTAGACATTAGTAGCAAGGGTCTCACAATTGCCATTAATGTATTTGTCTAGCCCCAGGAGTGCCATAAGAACTTCCTGAAAATAGCTGATGATGTTGGCTTTTCTGCTACGTAGGAAACCATGATGGATCATCCCCTGCGGACCATTTCTTACATCGCAGATATAGGGAATATAGTTGTTCTGATGGCACGCAGACGGATGCCGCGGTCTAACTCCCAGGACAACGTGGAGGCATCTCACCCTTCCCAGGATGGAAAGAGACAGTACAAAATGATTTGCCACGTCTTTGAGTCTGAGGATGTAAGGAATTCCTTTTGTCTCATGATTGTCTAGGGGTAGAAATGTAAGCGCATTTCAAGAAGCTTGAAGTCTGTCGCTGATGCTCTGTTTATTTGTTAACTGAAAAAAAAGTATTTCACTTGAGCAGAGGAACTTATCTTTTGCGTATTGTTGGTATTCTATTCTCAGGGTTGGTATTTATAGAAAGGCTTCCTAATTTTAAGTGCATATAATACCTTCCAGTGGCAATGAGAGCTAGACCTATAGCTTTCATAGACTAGCTCAGAAATTCTGCCTGTGAGAATGACCGTCTATCAAATACACTTTTTTAAATATAACTTTGTTATGTAACTAATGGAAACCCAAATACCTATGGGAATAAAATGCCACATGATGTTACTGAATAACTGAGGAAGAGAGCAAATCTAATTTAGCTTTTGAATAACAAGTTATAAGCTGTTTCCATGGAAAACATCATTAATGCTAGTGAGGTGGTTCATGTAGCTAGAAGTGGAAGGAGATGATCTCCTCCCAGTCATATTTAGACTTTAAGTCCAAATATCAGTTAAGTTAAGTCATATTGCCCAAACTACAGGTGAGGTAGTAAGTTTTTTTTCTGTTTCTTGTGCCTATAACACCTCATGTGCCTCATATGAGGTGAAGAAAAAAAAATGTATTTCACTTCATTGTGTATTGAACTAGATAACAGAATTTAAAACTAAATCATCATTTTCTTTAGAACAGCTCACCTACCTTATAGTCCACGGAGTATGAGGGACAACTTTCAGATAGAAAGGTTACGTGGAATATAAACAGTTGATTTTATGTAACAGTGACCCTATTCTGAATTTATGCTCAGGTAGCTTCTGTAGTGGCAAATGCCATTACCTATATTGCCCACTGCTGAGACTAAGAGCATTGATAAAAGTAATCTTCTGCCAAAACCTTGACAGAGAATAGAAGAAGTGTGTGGGGGGTGCTTTTTTAGTTAGTTGTTTCATTTGCCTTTTTGTTTTTTTTTGTTTAAGAGCACATAAGCTAGTTCTGGAAACCCCTCAAGAAACTGGCGTGCAAGTACAGTTAGTGATTTGGGAGGCATGATATCATCTGGTAAGCTGCCCAGTTCCAGGCTGTAATTCCTGTATTTCCCGTCACAGGAGTTGGACATCATTGAATCCTTTTATTGGACAGTTAAAAAAGTAGAGATTAAATTGTCAAACAGCAGAGGTAGTGTCTGCTCTTCTGTCAACCTCTGATGTCTTAATTATGATCCGACCTTCCTGGATCTTTTTCCCAGGCTATTCTTAATACCATGGCTGACTGGAATCTGTGTTTCCATTTGGGGATCTCTGGAATTGCTTTTAGTTGTTTAGTTGGATCAAGTTATACTTGTGTCAGATGGGATCCTCCCTGTGCCAGTAGATACTGGCGTGGAAAGTACATGGCTAGTTCCAAAGAAAACGTCATTCAATAGCCTGATAATATGCTAAGAAATTTTGGTGATTATATCAGCTCTCCTTGAGTCATGGAGTAGCTCACAAAGAGCTTGCAAAAATTGTCTCAAAAATCCAAATGACTAGGAAATAAAACACTCGGAAGGAATTGCAATGTAAGCATCCTAATAGTTGTTAGCAGCAAAGAGGTTGCAGCTCCAAAGATCCTGCACCTCCAGTGGAGCAGTACAGCCTCCGTACGCTGTATATCTCTTACATTTCGCTGTCACCTTTTTGGCTTCTGGGACGCAGGATATCTAGAAGCTCACAGCTCAAACTGTGAGCTGTCCTGGCAGTGCGAGCCAGGAGGCATTCCTGCCTGTGACGGCCCTTGTGTAAGGAGCCCAGCACCGGATTTTCAGTTGCGTTTGAGACAGGATCTGCGCATCGTCTGAGCTCTCATGGTGTGTGCAGGTGTTGCGTGTCTGCATTGGGGCTGATCTCTTTCTCAGAGAAGTATCTCAGTGTTTGCGTATGGGCGTACAGTCTGTACCCCTCCTCTCTTGGCTTGATGAGCTAAGGAGCTGTAGTTCTCTTGTCTTGCTGTCTTGTTCTTGACATCAAAATAGGTTAATCTGAGCGTTGGCAAAAATAATGGCAGTCCAGGCATAAGTCTTTTCAATGCCAACAATCATGCTCTCCTCATCAGTAGATTTAGTGCTAGTGTGAGTTGCTTTAAGATGACAATGAGCCAAAAGCTCATTGTCAGGGCTAGGAGCCCTGCTGTTTTTGGGAGTCAGGCTGGACTTTGGGAGACAGGAGGTAACTGCGGGAAGGCCCCTGTGGTGCCTGCAGAGACACCAGTGGCCCCTGGGCCCCACGCTGGTGTCCCAAGCACCGCACCGTGCTGGGCCTGGGACTTCTCTGCTCCGTCTGGGACGGAGATACGACATACAAACACAGACATTTTAAACAGATGCAGATGATTTTCACAAGAGGGGGAGGAAAAGAGGAAACGGCCTCCGAGCTGTGCCTGCGCGTCCCTCCGCGCGGCGCGGTGGTGCCGGCAGGGCCAGCGGCTCCCCGTGCCGCCGCCGGCCACCCTGTGCTCGCCTCGGCGTCCTCACCCTGAGCAAGGGGCTCAGCAAGGGTGTCCTCGTGCTGGTCACCCGCCAGGCTGGAGGCACTGCGCAGGTGAAGGCACGGGCATTTTGTGGGGCTTCTGTTTTTAATGCACAATTTATTTCTTGTAAGTGTTGCAGTAAGCTGTAGAGAAGAACTGTTTTACAGTGTGGCTGTAAGCGAACAAGATGAGGAGAATGTTTGATTTTCCCTTTTTTCCTCCTTTTCTGTCCTCTGGGAACTGCTGCAGGCGCAGCTGATTGCGCAGTCCATAGGTCAGGCGTTCAGCGTGGCCTACCAGGAGTTCCTGAGGGCCAACGGAATCAACCCAGAAGACCTGAGCCAGAAGGAGTACAGCGACCTGCTCAACACCCAGGACATGTACAACGACGACCTGATCCACTTCTCCAAATCTGAAAACTGCAAAGATGTAGGTCTCGTTCTGCTCTGTGATGGCTCGGAGTTTGTCTGTACGAGCTGCAGATCCATGCTGGCAGAAATTAGAAAACCATTAGTGCTCCTTATAAATGACCTCCGTGAGAACAAAATATCCCTCCCAGTAGGATAGCCTGTGGGCAATTCTATTTCAAAGGCAAACTGTGAATCCAGAATTTACCAGCAGTTAAATAATTTGCCATCTGTTTGTGTTGTCTTTACCAAGCAGTTTTGAGACATACAGGAACTACATGTCAATGAAACTGACTTAAAACAGACTGCTAAAAGTGTAAAAAATATAAAATGTATGGAGGCAGTAGGATTTGATACAGTGGTTGATTCCTGATCTAAGAATTGTGTATGCTGACAGAATTTGCTTCTTGTTGGTATTAGCAAGGATGAACCCGGTCACCATTGCAACACACGGGTAATGACTGTCCGACTGCCCTTAGAAGCTCATGCAGGCTCTTGTTGGTCAGCATCCTCCAAAAAGCCCTTTGCTTCAGACTTTCTTCTTCTCCAGCTCCCTTCAATTGTATGCAGAAATTATCTCTCTCTGGGATGTTCAGCAATAAACAAAAGCTGTGGGGTTAGGATCAATTATTCCATGTTTAAATACAACTAAAATGCAGTAAAATGTATACCTTACATTGATTTGCCTTTGAATCAGGAAGAGAGGTTGGAAAGAAGAAAGAGGGTTTTTTCTGTTTTGGGGGAGGTTCATTCATAAAAGATATTAATGTTTTTTGTGGAGAGGGCTGTTAAAACTTCCTTATCATCTGTGGAATTGTTTGAAATACTTTTTTCTTACAATGCAGGTTTACATTGAGAAACAAAAGGGAGAAATCCTCGGTGTGGTTATTGTGGAGTCTGGCTGGGGATCAATTTTGCCCACGGTTATCATAGCCAACATGATGCACGGAGGGCCAGCAGAGAAGTCCGGGAAACTCAACATAGGCGACCAGATCATGTCCATCAACGGCACCAGCCTGGTGGGGCTGCCGCTCTCCACCTGCCAGAGCATTATCAAGGTGAGCTGGGTGTGATACACGTTTTACAAGTGCTGCAGGCATAGCAGCAAGTAGAAAGCATAGAACTATGTGTTATTTTTTCATTTCTATCAAATGTTTGCATAGCACTGCCCATTTCATCTTTACCATGAGTGCATTCGCAGAACAGGGCAAACCCAGCAACTCTGCCTGTTTTCTGAGTCCTGGGAAGGGAGCTAGGGCATTTAATTGCAGAGATAAGGATTCTGTGCAGAACTTTAGGCCCCGGGAGAATATTTGGTTCAAAAGGAATATATTACTAGATGTATGCCTGGAGACACTTAGAACTTTACGTGACAAATGAAGACTCAGATGCCCAGCATTGCCTAAGCCATTTTTGCTGTTTAAATGCCTCTTAAGATCTAACTCAAAGGGAACTGAGTCTTTTTATTTTTCCTTTTTTTTTTTAGTACACTTTTAAAAACTTTTAAACTTTATATTTAAGAAAAAGGAGCATACTTATCATCTGCAAAAACTACCTGTGTTAGGTGAAAGTGGAATGTTTTTCTCACTTTGTCTAAATGGTCTATAGAAGGGTTCTCTTCTAATCGCCACGAGAGTATGTAATTGCAAAAAGCAAGCAGGTCAGCTGGAACTAAAGAATGCCTGAGGTAACTGCAGCGGAGAAGGGAAGGATATTTAAACATCAAAGCTTCAAGAGAGGGAGAATTTCACTAGGAAGTGCTGTAGATAAAACTAAAACGAATCCTCAATTGTCTGCTGAAGTAATCCTGCAGAGCCCCTTCATGTCGTAGACATGCAAGTGTCACACTATACAAAAATTGTCTGATTTTTAGGAATATGCATTTTAAATTTCATTTATTTATTTATGCTAATTCCTGCTGTGTAGTTGTATTCTACAATACCTGTTTTTTTTTCCATTATGTAATTTTGTACTTCACAGAGTAAGTTTGTTTTTGTTGTCCATGGCTGGTATCCTAACGCATGAAATAAGATGTCTGCTGTGAAGACATCCTTATACCCAAAGACACCTCTGCTGGGCTCTGAGGAGTGACAGAGATAGCGGTCCGAGCCTGCCATGCGAGATTCAGCGGGCACAACTGAAACCCTGGAAGGGCAGTACACGAACGCCGTGGCAGAGCAGTCTCTTCTCTGTGTGTTGAAGAGAGGAAAGGATAATCGTATTAAATATCCCCGTGGCAGCTTCAGTGGAACCAAGCTGACTGCAAATTGAAACTCTTCATGTATTTTTGCTTTGCTGTACTTCTTTCCTGTCCCGCATCAGTTTATTTATAAAATGGCGTTGAGTTTTGCTGCTCTGTGCCTTTCAGAGCTTTTTCAAGTAGACTTCTGTTGTGAAGTGATGAGCAATTTCTGTACTTCCTTAAAACACAAACAATCAAAAGGACAACTTTGCTGTCTCCAGCCACAGGAGCCACCATTTACCTCGGCTTTCTGAAGAGGAGCAAAGGTCTGCAGCTGCTCCTACGGTGCTCCTGGATCACCAGTAATGAAGCTCCAGGGGAAGCAATCTAGCAGGAGTGCATTTAAAAGTCACAGGAAGATCTCAGGATTTCAGATGCTTCAGCATGTTTCAAAGGCTCCTATGAAGAGAGTTTCATGCGTATAAGAATGTCTTCCAAGTACTTCAAATAGGATTATTTTTGTATTATAGATGCAAGCTCTGCTACTAATTTACCATAAACCAATTGTAGACTGGCAGAGCTAAGATGAAGCTTTCCATATGTGATGCTTATTCCCTAACTGTATTATACTCTTTCCAGAAGCATCTGCGGTTGGCCACAGTCATAAACAGACTCCAGACTGATCTATAAATTACTCATTTTTAAAAAACATGTTCTCTCTCCAAAATTAAAAAAAAATATGGGCCATATGACTTTTTTTTTTTTTTTTTTTGGCCTTTTCTTAGAAATACATAAAAACAGATTGTGCCTTCTTCAGGGCAGGTAGGAGAGCATCCGTATCACCCACGTGAGGCGTCTGAGCTGAGTAACGCGCTGACGGCCCAGGCCGGACACCCGCACCCCTCGCGGCGGCTGCGGGGCCGCCCGGGCAGCGCCACGTCGCTCCGGGCCGGGCCCCTCGGGGCACGGGTTGCGCTGGGGATGGAGACGCCGCCTCCTCTGTGGGCAGCTGGTGCCAGCGTTCACCACCCTCACGGCTCTGGAGACCCAGTTCATGCTATTCCTCTGCATGATTCGGGTGTTGAAATCAAGAAATTGCCGTCAGGATACCAGGTTTCTTAAAACAAGTGTCAGCTTCTTGGTCAAGAGAGTTTGATACTGAGTTGTTCATTTCAATGGATATCCCATGCCCCTGTTGGATGTTCAGTGCTCCTGCCCCATTAGGATGCTCACACAAAGCACAACCCATTCACAGCTGTTCCCATGCCAGTATTT
Organism: Crypturellus undulatus; assembly: GCA_013389825.1. Lineage (NCBI taxonomy): Eukaryota > Metazoa > Chordata > Aves > Tinamiformes > Tinamidae > Crypturellus > Crypturellus undulatus. Next base: position 601,431 of record VWPW01032577.1, on the reverse strand, counting down.
CAGCAGTTCTGTTTTCTGGTGCCCCTGTTAAATGTTTCTCCCTGTCTTTGCCAGCATTTCTCAGTGATTTGTTTTTACAGGGTTTGAAAAACCAGGCCCGGGTTAAGCTGAACATAGTGAGATGTCCTCCAGTAACCACAGTCTTGATCAGGAGACCAGACCTTCGATACCAGCTGGGCTTCAGTGTGCAGAACGGCATCGTAAGTCACTCCCAGACCATCTGGGGAAGCTTTAACACGTGTGAAAGGTCTTATTTGTGTGCGACAAAGTGGGAGGGAAGAAACCTGCTGTTTCCTTCCTCACTGCTAGAGTTACTCTGCTCTTCTGCTCACTTTACAGCTTCAGAGTCGGTCAAAGGAGCAGAAAGGCTGTTTTAGGTTAAAGCAACAAAACTGTGGTTGAGGCTGTTCTGGGTGTGCATCATGTCTCTAATGAAATCATTGTACAGCCTTGAAAGAAGGATGGTGTCCTAGACCCTCTTTTAAGGTAAAGCATCTGCATGCTGAACATTGTTAAGCTGTGACCCTTCGTGCACTGTTAAACTGCGAGACCACCACACATGTGAAGTGCAGCTCGGGCAGCCTCTTCTCACAGTTTCTTTTGCTCCTGGAAGAGAAGGTACAATCTGTTACTAACAAATTCTACTTTGAATCAACGATCCATTACTTTTTAGACTTTGTTACAAGGGCAGGTGCTTAAATGCTGAATTGCAATTTGCAGGCAAAGGTGGATGAAGTAATGTGTGCTCCATATCCAGACTTTGACGGATTTGTCCTTTTCTCTCCAGATCTGTAGCCTTATGCGAGGAGGGATAGCCGAGCGAGGAGGCGTGCGTGTCGGCCACAGGATCATCGAAATCAATGGGCAGAGTGTTGTGGCAACTCCTCACGAGAAGATTGTTCACATTCTCTCAAATGCTGTTGGCGAGGTAAGAGTGTGCCTTGGAAGGCACTGCTACCTCTCCTGGGCTGTTGCTGTTCAAATTGAAATAGCAAGAGTGAAACTTAAGGACAGCACACCATTTCTTTTATGGTTTGCCCATAGTTCTCATGTGTTTTACAAACACCCTGATAAAAAGTATTAAGTGCCCTCAACTTGAGATAGTTGGTTGATGCTCCCTATTGATAAAATCACCACATGTGATAGGGGTGTGGAAACTGTCGAGCTTCACCTTTTTCTTCTGTCCTACAAGGCCCTGCAAGGCTCCTTCCCCAGCTTGCCCTGGCAGCCGCCGTGCTAGGGGCATGGACTAATTTGTCTTGTTCTCTCTAGATCCACATGAAGACTATGCCCGCTGCCATGTACAGGCTGTTGACCGCTCAGGAGCAGCCCGTTTACATCTGAAGGCCGACACCTCACAAAGTGCATGGAGGATGTTTTTCCTCGCTAGTGCTTGTGTCTCTAGTGCTGCATTTTTGTGTCTGCAGAGACCTTTTCTTCTTACACACGCGTGCACCCTCCCTCTCCCTTCTTTCCTCTCCTTTCCTCCCTCCTTCCCATCTTCTCCCATTCCCCACCATTTCCCTGTTTATGGGGAAGGGGGAAGATACATCCACGTGACTGTTCTGGTTGCATCCCTTTGCAAGTGAAGCTTTATGCAGATCCACATGCAGAATAGGCAAATAACAGCAGCAGTGTTCACAACTGGGTTCACAAAAAGGATTAACTGTGTTTCGTGCTACATAGTCAGTTTTATTTCTGTGGCTATAATCTGACAACATGAGTAAGTGTTGCTGAAGGAAAGCTGACTTTACCAAACAGAGTGATCGGGTAAAGCGCTGCCTTGGACTCCACGCATGTTACTTCGCTTCTCTTCCACTGCTTCCCTACCAACACTGAGCTCAATGTTAAAGATTTTTATTTGTAGGGAAAGCAGAATACCAAAAGGATAAGTTTCACCCTCAGTTAAGAATTACATGCTTATTAAGAATGAGTAAGTGCTGCTGTGGTGAAACCACCTGTCCAGATGCACCACCTTCTAATTCCCCTCTGCCATCAGTTCTTCGGGATAACAGAGCTCCGGAAGGTACCCAGGAGCCGCCGGAATGTGCTACGACGGGTTGCGCTGCTCACACCAAGTCGTTTCACAGCTGCCCCTCCTCTATCTATATCTTCATTTTCTTGTACTTTGTTTCCAAATGTGACGTCTTTTATAGTCCCCTGCCTATTTTAGAAGTTCAATGAAGTGGGGCTGGGGGGAGGACCTTTAAATACCTATGAGACAAGTAGTGAGGGGCTATCCTGAGTAGCTACACTTTTTCTAGGCTCTTACTTCCAGATTTGTGCACACAGAGAAGTGTGCCGGTGTATATAGACATTTTTAAGACTGTGCTTGCTATTTATGAAGTTTGAATATAAGAGATCTGCAGACCATTCTAAGTAATTTTGTTCTCTGAGCCAGTTTTAACATATATCTTTGTCCAAAGATCTGTCTAATTGTATCAACATTTTCTTTAGTTAATGACATAGATAACAGTGAAAGAGGTAAGGTGGGAATAAATTTATTTATTTTGCTATATAAGTTAATTTTTTCTATATATATGATACTTAAAGAATATTTGTGTGTACTATATGCACTTGTTTGAAGACAATATACTATGGGGATATGTAAAATTTAGCATTTGATAGGCCTCTAACTTTCATGCCATAAGCAGCAGGGGAAAAAAAGATTTTTTTTTTTTTTTTTTTTAAGCAGAAGTTCTTCTTCCAAGCAAGACGAAATCATCTCCTTCTCTGTGGTTACATTTCACCTGGACTGAATACTGATGTTTCCACCGAAACTGAATCACGCGTTTAGGCCGGGCTAATGCCTTGATATCTGTATCTTGTTTTTTCCCTAGCGAACGGTTTCTGCGGTGTCTTGCTGTGACAGGGCGGCGCAGCGAGGTGCAGGCCCGCGCGGGACGGGCGCTTGCGCGCAGACTCGTGCACCCTCTGCGGCCCCTGCCAGGAGAGGGTGACGCTCGTAGCCGCTGCGGTCCCCGAGGCAGGACGGTGCCCTGCGAGCGCTGCTTGCCCAGCAGTGCCGAAGGGATCCCCAGGGATCCCCGGGGAATTCCCCGGCGATGCGCGGACGTGGGGTATGCACATGTGCACCTACCTGTGTCTGCCAGCGAGGGCCACCGCGCGCTCACGCTGAGCTCTCCACCGGTGCCTGGGGGCGCGTTCTTGGCTTTCGGAAATCATGAAAATCTACGGGCTAATCGGAGTGAAGGAATGAACGTTGTGTTTCAACAGGCAGCAAATATTTAAGGGAGATGATGGACTAGTGCATACGCTATTGTAGTAAGTGAATCTGTTTTAGTGTGATATTAATGTACAATGACTTGATTTACTGCAGTTCTTGTTGTTACATAATTTAATCCCAATCTTGGAATAGCAGATTGCACAACAGAGTGGTATTAGTATTTAAGGTTAGTACTTAACCTCTGCTACCGGACTGATGCGAATAGATAGTGAATGACTTGTATGTTGTTTAACTGTAGGCATTGGTTTATGAGGATCATTTGAGGCTTTTTTGAGAACTTTCCATATATATAGTAATATATGTAAATATGATATATAACTGTGTACAATTCAGAAGACTATATACAGTGCAGCCTTTACATAAGTTGCCTGAGGAAACTGAGCAGGCTCTTGAGGGCGCAGCTATCGCACTTCTGACTCCTGCTGTGTTTACGCCCTCGGCTTCTCTCGTTGTTTTTGTGGCTCTGTCCAACTCGTGCAGCAGGGTCTTCAGCTCACTCCACAGGGTGACGATGGAGCCCTAAACATGCAAAAATACTTGGGGATTCAAAAATACTTGGGGATGATACAACAGCGTCTTTGAAAACAAGGCCATTACCTCGGCAGTCAAGCTTACGCTTCGTACTGGCACTCAGCGCTTAGCCAGTTCTCTCGCGGTAGGTGACGCATCGGTGCCTAGAGCTCGGTGAGCGGCAGCGCGACGGTCGGTCGGGCGCAGCGAGGCCCTCGCCGCGGCGAGCGCGCTGGCAGCGGGAGGTGCTGCTCGTGCGGGCCCCGCGCGGTGCCGGGAGGTGCGCGGGGCGCACGCGCTCGGAGCGCGGCTCCCGCTCCGGCTCGGGGCGGAAGGCGTTCGGGAAGAGGGAGCTCGCAGGGAGAGTTGGCCTTTCTCAGACTAGTGCAGCCTTTTGCTAGATTTTGTGTGTGCGGATTCTTTATGGATTCAAAGGAACAAACTGCTGCTTTACATTCCGTCTTCAGTGACTGCCCTGAAATTCTTCTTTCCTTCATACATTCTAATGAACTCTTCAATGTTTACATTAAGGATGAAATATCCTTTACACTTTTTTATTGGCAAATTTCATGTTTTGTTTTGTTTTTTTAATCTTGATCAAATTTGTTGGGATTTCCAGGATTGTTTGCTGTTTTTTTGCTTATTTTCTAAATTAAATAACAAGTTTCTGAAGATGGCGATGTGGTTGAGATCTCTTGTACGTACTTAGCACAGTACCTAGAATATGAGGTTGTACTGTTGTTCTGTAAAGAGGGTGAATAGAAATTATTGTAAAGCGTTGGGAAAAGTATAGTATTGTATTTGTAACAATATTGTTCTTTGTAAACACTTAACTCAATGATCTCTATATATAAATATAAATATATATATAAAAATATATGTGAGCCTGGAATGTTGATACTGCACATCTACTGAATGTAATTCCGCTGATGTTTTTGCCACGGGTCCCTGACCTCTATCATAAGGCTGCACTGGTTTGATTTGGGGGAGGGAGTGGAAGAGGAGTTGGTTTCTTTTGTTGTTGTTGTTGCGGGGAGGGGGTTCTGGCCAGCAGTTTTGTTGTGATGTATTTACTGTGCTACATTCCTTTATTTAACAGAGCGCTAATGTCTGTAAGATTTGCAACAATAAAATACAAAACAAAAATACCTCAGATGAGGCTGAGCGTTTGCTGGTACTAGCCTAGGATTTGCCTTGCTGACACTGAATGCATGAATGCTTGGAAGGTATTTCTCTTTTTGTCACTTTGTCACTTAGTTTCGAGTAATAGTATACGTATGTTTGCAAATGTGAATCAGTGCTATTAACTTCATTTTTAAAACAGCATTATTTTCAGGTAATAAATGAAACCGCTGCTCCTAAATGTAACTTACTCCGTATCTTAGGTTGCATTCCAGTTTTTGCTGTTAACTATCACTGTGTTGGAGTCTTCCAAAAACACATTATTTGAAAGACACCTTCCATATGACATAAAAGTCATTTCATTGCCAGATTATCTTGAACACGCTTCTCTCGTAAGTGTGATTTTACTGAAAATACTTTTTTCGAACTGCCATTTCTGGATTTGTTATTTTCCTTCCAGGGTCATCAGTGTGATTTATTCTGAAAGACCCAGCAGAGTCTGAGGGTGCTGCTGGTGAAGGGAGTCCTTTCACTGGTCCTGAAGCCACCTGGAAGGCAAATGAAATGGCATTTGAAAATGGGGTGGAGGGAAGACGTTCATCTTTTGAACATAGGGTAGCTCGTAAAGCTGGTAGGATAAGGCGGGGGGGAAAAAGGTGTGGGTAGGAAACTGGTTCTAGTGAATGATATTTACATAATTTTCGGGGGGAGGAGGGGAAGGACACTTACATGAATGAAAATAACTTCTGTTACCAGGGGCTGTGCTGGCATCTGCCATACACAGGCTGTGAAGAGCTTGTTTGCAAAAGCTTGTGTGCAAAAATTCCTCTTCCTCACGAAGACTTGTGCTGTGCTGGTTTGGCACAGTATGAAGTTGTGATGATTAAAGTTAGCTGCTAAACATCTTGTGCCTCTTGAAATTGGTGCATGCTTTAGAACAGTGGGAATAGTACAAAATGCACTTAGTGTCCTTTTTATTATCTCTTGCTACGATTCCAGTTACGATTGCAGAATGAGGGGGCACCTTGACTGGATTGCTACTTCTAAATCTGTGTATCTCAGTGCCATAGGCTAACTTAATTTAAACTTGCTACGTCATTTTGGATTATTGGTGACTTTTTTTCCCCAAGATTTGCGATATTATTGTTCTGTCTAGTACTGGTAAACAACTTTATCTGCTATCTTGGAAAACCGTTTAGTTTTCAAGAGGATTGTTTTGTGGTAGGCTCGTTTCCAGTCCTCCAGTATTTCATATTCTCTGGATCACCGTGCCAGAGAACAGTAGTAGTCTCCTGTCAGAAACAGGGTCATAATTTTGTGGCAGTGCAGCCGCGGCGTTAGGTGTTTGGTGCTGGGTGCTGGCAGACAGGACAGACAATAAATGTACTTAAAGCCCTTCAAGGTATCAGAAACGTGACTGTGCTGCCCAAAGCCAGCAGGGCTGCCAAGTCCCTGGCTAGAGAAGTGAGTACACTGGGTGCTCTCCAGGGGCCTGGGCATCCCCGCACTGCTCTTGTGCAGCTATGGAAGAAGCTGCAGGCATGTTCCGTAAGCACATGTGGAGCACAGGTAAGTTACACAAGGTGTGTGAGAGCAGACCGGCTCCTCGCCTGGCTGAAAGGGCCTTGGCTTGTGCCTTCTCCCTCCTTGTGCCGCCTCTTCTCCCTCTGGAGCTGGACCTGGTACTCACATGGCACCCTGGCCATGGCACTGGATGGCAACTTTTGTTGTCATCTTCTGTTTCTCCATGTCTTTTAAAGCATGAAGGCTAGTTCAGCAGTCTCTTGTTTTTAACAGGTCTCTAGGGGAACAACTTACAGTTGACAATACAATTTTACAATTACAATTTACAATTTTACAATTACAATTGACAATTTACAGTAGTCAATAACTTGGTATGTTTTATAAGTAATTGTGTTTTTTTGTGTTACTTTTATACGTAATTGTGTTTTACTTGTCCTTGAGTAATTACCCTAACAATTTGCAATTAAGGGATATGATAAGCAAATAATTTATTGAATTCATTTTTTTCCCTTTTGCCTGAAGCATTTACCTACCTTTTTAAATGCATTAATTCAGGTCAGCCCCATTCCACACGGATGTTAAACAATAAAGTGAATTCTGATCAGATTTTTCAAGGCTTAAATTTACCCTGCAACGTAGAACAGGGACTTTGCAGACTTTTCCCCAGTAAGTGACAGGGAGCTCTACTGAATGTAAAACCAGCCATGAGCTGTTAAAAGCTACTGGTAGCAGTCTGCACAGCAGAGGGGGCTTTTTTTTAATAACAACCTAGTCTTAGAAGGGCAATAATAGACTAGGAAAAGAAAGTTAGTATTAAGGATCAAAATGCATATAAAAAGAACTTAACTGTAGTGGAGTTTAAAAAACTAACAGCACTGAGGTAAGAGCTACCACAGTGGAGTAGTGGGTTCTTGGGATGTTCTGTTTTTCATTTGTTTTGCTTGGTCCCTCCCACTTTCCTCACGACAAGATCAAAAACGCCACCATTTTTACTGAGTGTGTTCTTTCTTCTGACAATCAGTATGCCCATGTGCCAGAAAATATTAAGAGCCCTGGCATATGTGCGTTACCAGACATAGAAGAAAAATCCACGAGTTTCAAAGTAGAGAGAAACATTTTCTTTTACTCAAGTTATCATCTGCATGAAACAAACTGTATGAACAGTATCTCCTTCAGAAAAAGCTTAATCAAAAATCACTTTAAAGCTTTTGAAGTAGGAAATAATTGTTTAATAATTGTCAGATGAAGCTTTACCTCTAAAGCAACAGCAGGAATACACTTTAGTCATCCTGCTGATTTGCAGAAGACTATGAGTAGTTTTGGAAATAACCACTGTGTGCCTGATCCCAGCCTTTGGAAACACTTCAGTGTATTCCAGGTTCGCAGCAAACATACACAACCGAGCTGGACAGAGGAGCTGCAGCAGGAGCTGGAGCTACCTGGCTCATGCATGTATCTGCAGCCAGGAGCTGCAGCCCAGCGTGGCTTCGCCCTGGTGGCTGAAGTTGCCAAAGCAATGTCAGGCAGGAGGAGACCTGCGTCCTTGGAGATGACTCTGTAAAGGGTAAATGCTTTCAGCATGGATGGCTGCTGATACATGAGAAGTACATCTGCTAGGAAGAACACTGCTAAAAATCAAGCAAGCAACAGTAATTTACAGCATAGAAGCACAGGCCTCTGGCCTGTGTTCCTCTGTGAGATTCAGACCGCATGCAGGCTCGACCTGCCTCCCATGAGCCAGGGCACAGAACCCTCTACCCTGTCTCTGGCAAAATCAGTATCAAAATCAATTGAATGCTAAGTGGTAAGAGACTTGAAAAGGTGCAAAGCAACAGTACTAAGTCACAAACATGGTAACTGCACTTGAGCAGCCCATTTTAAAGGCCACCTTGGAAACTGATGAAGAGGTTTTGTAGAATGAGCTTCTCCACTTAAGAGTCTGAGCAGGAGGGTACAAAAAAAATGCGTTAGTGACACATTCTTCCAGCCACTTGTCAGAGATGACGTTCCTGTTGAGCAGGTATGTCTGACACAAATGTTCTACGGAGAAACAGAAATCAGCTCACAGCACAGTTTCCCTTACAACTCCAATAAGACTGTGAGGCCGCTCATGCTCTAGACCCTGGATCCTTCTTGCTGCTAAATGACTTTCAGCTCTTGTAAAAGTGCTGAGATCACCACAGCTCTCCAGGTGCAGCAACCCAGGGTGTTGTCTGAGAGGCAGCATACGGGCCCTCGATGGCATTGCTAGCTGGGCAGGGGTCATCACCTTTAAAAGGAAAATAAGTAAAATCTTTTTTTTTTTTTTCCATTACAGTAGCTTTTTACCAAATACATAAAGGTTAGCCTATTGTCTATTAAAAAAAATAATTATGTGAATGGTATTTGCTAAAGAGGTCTGGGAAAAAACAAAGCTATGGGGAAGAGCACTGAGTGTTGTGTGCCTCGCTTTCTCTTTCTGAGAGGCAGCACAAGAATTAGCTCAATCCCATCCCAGCTATGTCAATGACTGTTTAATAGGAATCCAAAAGCTGCTTCCTGCAAAAGCCACTGCAGTAACAAGCTTCAGCTACAGTGAAAACTTGCTCCAAGACTGATGATAAAGATTTAAGAAACTCCTAAGATGTGTGTTTCAGCCACGTTAGTCAAATTATCCTATGCTTATATTGATGGCAGTGGTGTAAAATCTGTTTCCAGAAGCATAATTTTGGAGGTTTTGTGTGAGAACTTAAACCAAACACAGATGTTAAAACAAACAACTTGTACCACACTGAATCAGCTTGTTATTCCAAATGCTCTATATGCCATCCAGACATTTAGACGAAGTTTATACTATCTCAACATTTAAATATTCATTTAATAAAAATACATTATTTTCTACTTTCCATTTTTTTCCTTTAGCAATAAGACTAACATTTATTCTGCCAGCCTACCACAAAAAATGTCTTTTTGGGGATTTTACATGAAAATTTTCCTGTTTGCATCTCTTCTTTCCAACTTGCAATTATAAAAGGTTTGTAATATCTCTTCCTTATCCACATGTATAATATTCCCTTGAAATTCATGATTCCACCACACAGGACTATCTCCTCCTTCACCTTTTGAGTATGCACACTGCTCAGTCTTCTGAAAAACTCTGCCTCTCCTTTGGCTCTTGTATGCTCCCCAACTATGAAACAAAAATACTAGTGAAACTAAACTGGGTTCAGAAATTTGGAGCACGCATGCCTCTGGAAATGTCCACTCCAAACTAAGGACAGCTTTAGTTTTGCACATCATGCTGAGTACCATAATAAAACTACCTGCTCAAGAAAGGTGGCGCTGGTGATGGCTTCTGCCATGTGCTCCTCATCTGATTTCAGAACAGACTTGATGCTTTCCAGCAGCTCATGTATGTCGGGGCTCATGCTGCATGAGGTCTGCCCAAGGACACGTGCCACAAGCACCTTTGTGTCCATGTAGGACTTATAGTCTATCAAAGAGCGGGGTCTTGCCCGTGAAGCTCTGGCTCTCAAACCCTTCCGCAAAGTCACAGTATCAAGTCCTGGTTTTAATTCAGTCTGAGTTGCAGCTTCACAGCTTAGTACTGGACCTAAAGATGAAAAGAAGTATTTTAGTTCAGTAGTATTGATAAAAAACATCCCAAGAGATTTCAGTAGTGATTCAGTGATGATTTATTGTACAGTTTAACTTAAGTAAAGTAAAACTTAAATCATCTGGCACAATCATGATGGCAGTTATTGATCAGTCCATACTGAATTTACTTATTGGATAAAAAAAAATTGCATATCATGTCAAAAAAGTTTGCAGGAACATTTTGGTGAAAGTGAAGTTTTGCCATTTGTGTACATCACTTTCCTTCTGCTGCTTATCAGAATGATTGATTAGGGAAAGCATTTAGCGTTAATATTAACATAAAGTAGCATATCATAATTTGAATACAGTTTGCTAATTTTTATGATCTTTATGTAACATTCAGTTCTTACTGTTCAAGAGTGCTGGTTACAAGCTAGGTGGAAATAACTTCTCAATCTATAAATAACTGATATTAAATAATTAATAAGTTATACTGAAACAAAAAACACAAAATGCCTTTGGGGAAGGGCTAAGTCAGAGGTGGCAGGGAGTCATTCAGGGAGCCCGTCAGTGTTGGCATTAGGCCAAGCACCACATCAACCCCAGCAGCCAAAATTTCCTGGCAAGCAAATGAACTTGAACCGACCTCCCTTGTTAAAGGAGCTGACTTCCATTTCTGCAGTAGCTGTGAGGTTCACTTTCACATCCACTGCTGAATAGACCTTATCTCAATTATACATTAAGCCTCAGGGGCCCAAAGGCTTCCAATGGAGGGATTCTGCCTTTCGAACACCCTGCTCTGTTTTCACAGCTATGAATAGGCTCTGCACCATTCAACTCCTGCTTCAGCAGCAGATTCTCTGGGTACTGCCGGGAGGTTGACAGGAGAAAAGCAGACAAAAAAAAAAAAAACATGAAATGATTCCATAGAACAGTAAATGATAATCCACATAGACATGTTCCCAGTATTCAAAATAAGTGGTCATTACTTACATGCCTCCTCCCCACTCACTTTTTGAGTGCTAAAAACATACCAGCAACTACTGTGGGTGTTGCAGAGCCCTCTAATTTAAAGAAAGACTGCAGGCTCTGAATAAGACTGCCAGCACAACCGTGCAGCCAAACCATCAGTTTTAACACAGCAAAGCGTTGTCAACCTCCGCAAAGCGCTACGACAGACATCACTGGGTGGCCACTCTAGGTGTTTCTTTCTTTGGCTTCGTTTTTGTTTGTTTGCTTGCTTTGTTTTTCCACACCTATGCTGATTTTAGTTGTTTGCATCAGCACATGTGCTTGAGTGTTTTTAGATGTTGCCACAGAATATCTCAAATTTTATCTCCTAGAATTATAGAGTTAAAGACTTAGCATGGTTGGAAAAGACCTTCCTCATTTTTCCTCCTCCCTCCTAAAAAGTAATGCGGAACATATACCCTGTTCTTAGCTGTGTAAGTCTAAAGAGAGGCTGGGCTAAGATGGAAAGAGAAGAATAAGATGAATCAAAGTAATATAACTTTTTTTGTTGGATTGAGTGGTTCATTTAGGCACTTGGTAGGATTATGATACTACCCTTTCCTGACAATGTCCCTGTTTGTTTGTTTGTTTGTTAGAATTCATTAGATAAAAAGCACTGATACAGAAAGATCAACAAGTCACCTTGAGGCATTAAGCAGTGCAGCACAGGGTCACTTTTGGATCGCTTCTGTAGGGGATTGAAGGCTCTCCTGGCTGCAGGCACTGCATGTGCATTGGAAGGTGAAAGGCTCACTCTGCTGGAAGACTTAGGAATTTCTTCGCCTGAGCAATCAAGACCAGTAAAGGTGATGTAAAAACAGAGTAAAGCAGACCATAAAAATAAAGATTTGTTTGAATTCTTTTAAATCTGTTTCATCTTTCCAGTATTCCTCCAGTTAGTTAGTTAAACACTTCTCTGTTTCCTTAAAGTCATAGAATCAGAATCATTACGGTTGGAAATGACCTCCTACATCATCAAGTCCAACAGTAAGCCCCTCAACACCCTGCCTGTTAAACCATGTCCCTGCCAAGTGTCCCATCTGCATGTTGAACACTGCCAGGGACAGTGACTCCACCACTTCCCTGGGCAGCCTGTTCCAAGGCTTCATTACTCTTTCCATGTAGAAATTCTTCCTCATGTCTGACCTGAACCTCCCCTGGCGCAACTTGAGGCCGTTTCCTCCTGTCCTATGGGTAGTTACTCTGGAGAAGAGACCAACCCCCCCCTACATCATTACAGCCTCCTTTCAGGTAGTCATAGAGGGCAATAAAGTCTCCCCCAAGCCTCCTCTTCTCCACACTAACTAACCCCAGCTCCCTCAGTTGATCCTCGTTAAGCTCTGAGCTCCAGTCCCTTCACCAGCTTCGTTGCCCTTCCCTGGACATGCTCCAGCACTTCCGTGTCCTTCTGGCAGTGAGGAGCCCAGAACTGAACCCAGTATTCGAGGTGCGGCCTCACCAGCACCGAGCACAGCGGATGATCCCTTCCGTGGCCCTGCTGGCTGCACTGCTCCTGCACAGTGGCAGTGACATTTTGTCAAGTGAAATAATCTGCTGTAATACAGGCAATTCCATTTTACTGGATGAAACCGCTATATTTTCCTTAAGGCAATTTTTGTACTTACGTCTGATGGCAGCTGATGTTGTACAAGGAAAAAAAAGCAAGAACAAAAAATTAATGTAAATGGTATGTTATACAGAACATTAAAATGAAGTTATTCTGATATGATTCTGGTATTTCCTAATTTCCTTTCTCCTTCCATAAACATAAATAACGGAAGATACTGTTCAGAGCTTTTTCTTTGCTTAAATTCTTCACTTTGGCATTCAGAAAAGGCAGTACTCATTTTTGTTATTAAAATGCTTACTTTCTCATTAAATCTGAATTTAGCTGACATGTTAAGATTTAAATTGCTCTTTACAAACTATTCAAAGAGGAGAAAAACGAGGAAGAAAGCAGTTTAAAAGACAGAGAAGCCTCAGGTCTGCATATTTTTGTCTATGAAGAAAGTTTTTAAATACAACATTTCTGATTATTATTTAAATAAAGAGATTGTCATTCACCATAGTTACCACTTCTGTAAGCTTATTTTCCTGATTTCTGATTTTTTTAACCTTAAGGACTTTTATCAGTAGGCTAGTGTTTGATATCCTTTTTCAGTTTGTAGTCAAAGTACCCAGAGAAAGAAGGTAGTTTTGTCTATGAAAAGATTCAGAAATTAAACTTTGTCCTATCAGTCTTCTGATTTTCTTTCTAGGCATTAGAAGAATCTAAATGTTTGTTTTCAAAGTTTCAGGCAATCTAGTTTCCTTATTATAGAAGTTTAAAAAAATGTTTCTCGATTAAATACAGCTTTATGGATTTTTTTTTTCTCCTGACATTACTTAGTAGGGCCACTTCAACCAGTGAAGCCATGATCTTTATTTTCTTTTATTACTTTTTTAGTATCTGTCTTTACTCCCTGTGTCTTTATGTTGTGAACATTGCGCAGGGTAGGTACACATCCACACAGCCATCTTGTGTACAAAGGGCAATCTGCATTGAAATGCCAGGTTAAAATGAAGATGAGAGTAGAAGAGATTTTCCTATTCACCATGGATGTATTAGAAAAACTGCTTGTTGCTTACTTGGGAGCCAACTATGTTTGAAGTGCAGGTATACACCACAACAAGGAGAAGGGCTAGGCTGAATACAGCTCTGAAAGATAGCATGGTTTTCGGAAAAGAGTGGTGAACCAAGTTCAGTCTGGCCTCTGCTTGTGGTCTTGTCATACCCTGTATGTGGACACTCGTCAAAAATTCTTTCAGTGCAGGCTGGATAACAGAGGAAGCACCATATATATCTGAATGTTTATTTCTGATTCTTACGATCTCAGTAACATAATGTCAACATGCACAATCATGGACACAAAACGAGAGCACTGGAACTGGACATATTTCTTACGAAAGGAATATGTGTTACATCTTAGCTATTTGCAAAGTATTTTGCAAGTTTGTACATTGTATCTTAAAAGCAAACAACTTTCTGAATTTTAGAGAGTGATCCTACCTCCCCAAAGAAATCACAATTCTGTATCTCTAACTTGCAATATGGAGGCTGTTTTACAAAGAAATGCTGCTGTGTGGATTGGGTAGAACTCTTTTAAAAAAGCTTAAAAATTGTAAATATTCTTTTACCTTGGGAGGCCTGCCTATCGCTTGTGTCCACAGAATCAGTAGCAGCTTCTACCGCAGCTACTTGTAGTGTGTCTTCCTAGAATAAAATCCAAAAGTTAAAAAGTACAAAGAAAAAGTTGACTGTGATTTTTCAAGAATCGCAACAAAGTGAACAGCTTTGCTCTACTGCAAAATGACTACACTACTCATTTAAATCCACTAAAAGTAGTGAATTTCAGAAATTAGTGTCCATCACCCAGATCAACCAATTTCTATCTTGCTGAATGCTTTCTGAAAAGAACAGTGAACACGGATCAGAAATCAAATAGTCCCACATAGTCCCACATGGGAGGAGCACAGGGGCAAGAGAGAAGTACAGCAAGGAGGTGCGCAACAGTCATGCAGAACAACCAAGCAATAGCGTCCTCCACTGCATATTTTGTTGTATCATCTCCCATGGTCAGATACAATTTCTTTCCAGGCATCCTTCACAACACCTCAGTTGAACAACATTTTAACTGAAAGGTGAGTTTTTAACAATTCTTCACTGCCGTTTTCCATGATCCCAGATATATTCCTAAATTCATTCTCCTGCTATTCTTTAGTGAAAATATATATATATATATATATATATTTGATGGATGTTTACTGTGTCTTGGTGCCACTGTATCCTTTCAGCAGAAAAACAAAATAATGTTTCTGGACTCTACCTGCTCACAGCTGATCTGGCTGACCACAGCTTCATAAGGAGGAGGTGGATCCAGAGGGCAGAACACTTCAATTCCTTTAATTCTTGCTCCATAAATATGTGGTAATGGAATCACGTCAGAGCCAAGAATCCTAGGGTAAAAAACAAGTACAGAATCCCTCTGCAGTACAAATTTCATCTGCAGAAGAACACAATCAGAAGAGCACAATCAGAAGAACACAAGGTCCCACTGGCTTTCCTGTGCCAACTCAGATTTTGAGATTTCAATCAAAGCTAATGAATTCATTGATAGCTGTAAGAGATTTTTGGCAGAACATGGCAGTAAGGCCATGTTCCTTAGAAGGTGCCTCTTCAATGGGCTCACCAAGATTTTAAATAAACATCTGGGGGCAGCATTGTATCTAGCCATGTTGGCTTTATTGTGCAAAGAGCTGGGAATGGCACAGTTGAAATATGGATGGGATTTCAAAATAAGTCTTCCTTTTTTTTTGCTCCAGTCTTTTTCATAGGTCTCACTATATGTATGAAAAACAACTGAAGATATTTCTGATCTTATGTTTTACATCCAAATACTGCTGCACAACTACCAACAAATCCAAACCAAGTTTACTTCTGTGATACTTGGAGAAGACTATTATAATTAATCAATTTGTAGAAGCATGTATAAGCTAAATGTATTGTACTGTTAACCTTACTTTCCAGTGTTCAATATAGAGCTCTCTGCAACCTTAAATACAGCAAAAATCCCAAGGAGCTTTTTCCATATCGTTTTCCTCTTAAGTAGCTCTAAAAGAGGAAAAAATAGTCCAGTCTCTGGTGAAACTCCTTTTGGAAAATTGGACAACACTTTCATCTTATGCCATTTAACATGGGAACAAAGTGCTGTGACCAACAGTGCTGCCAAAAGGAGTTTTCTGACAAAATTTTCAGTGAAGTATTTAATCCAGACTGCAGGAGTCTTTGTCTATTTTTCATCAATTTCCAAATGCTCTTCTCCTCCTCCATTTCTATCAAGGTTACAGAAATTTACATTTCTAGTTCCACTTAAAGCTATTCTGGAAAGCAGCCAATACCTGAGCAGGTACTGACTGGGCAGAACCTCAAGCAAGACATGGAAACACAGGCCTTGCTCTCGAGATCCAGCTGAGGCTCCCACCTACCCCTTCCTGTGGAAATTCTACAAAGAAATGACAGCGTGAGAGCAAGTCCTTTCTTCCAGAGTTTAGGGCTTGACTGGCTAGAGGAAGCTGAAAATCTTTATGCAACTGAGAGGAAAATGTAAAGGGAATGGAAATTCCTGTGGAAGCTTGTTTTAGGGGGAAAGTAATGGAAGCTGCAAAAAAAAAAAGAACTGAGGAAGATTTTTGTGAAAGGCCTCTGTCATGGAAGGGAGATAACACAAGGAGAAGTGTAAGGCAAATGAAAAGAAAGATCTAGATAACACATTGTTTTTATTTGTTTTTGCTTTTAATTCTAAAATTGGAGGGAATAAGACATGTTTTAACTTTAGCTCAGCTATTTCATCAGTTCCTAGAAACATCAACATCATTTTGCAGAAAAAACAGAGATTGGTATTTCATTGGCTCTACCTCTTTGCAGGTTTCAAGTGTTCCACTTACATACTGAATCTGTTTAAACACAGACCACATAACTATACATTTCTTGAGCCTTAGAGTTTTATTTCATTTTTAAATATGCCTGACCTGGTCTCACCTTAAGATTTAAAGTTGCACCCAAGAACTGTAACATGTTAAATTTTGTTAGAGAACACTCAACTAAAAAACATTCCTTTAATATAGAAGTTGTTTCCAGGATACGGGTGTTTGTCAGTCTGTTCTTTACTTTTTAATTTCCACTCACTCTTTCTATGTAAGCAAGAGAAATTCATGCATTAGTCACGGAATTAAATTAAGTGAGAAAGAATGGGCAGTATTCATCTAACCTTTCCTCTAGGCAGTTATTCCTACTCCAGCAAATTAGATCCCTTCCATTATTTTCCTTTTCCAGCAACTACAGCACAGAATAAGGACTTACTTAAGTTGAGAGACTTTAGTTCTTGATACCAAAACTCGGTCACTGCAGGTAGAAAACTTTTACAAATTACATATTCAATATTGTTTTGCAGGACCCATAAGGATTAAGACAAGCAGACACGAGGGAACAAGAAATCTTCTTGAGGTGATAATATGGGAATACCTAATGAACAATAGTTCGGGCTTTTTCAGGGAACTCCATAGTGTCTTTGAGTGTAGATGCTGTAAGACGCTTTCAGGCCGCGATAAGATGCTACGCTGCCTGTGCTGCTTGGGACCACAGAGGGAAGAAGTCCATCCTTGCAATCTCCCTCCCATCCTCTACGGACACATCTTAGTTGAGCAGCAGAGCAGGATTTTGGACCTCCAGAATCTTTAGAGGTTCAACAGCAGTTGATGTTCAGCAGTTCAACATTTAATGGCTGTGAAACACCACCAGAGGGGTACGGGCCTAATTTGAGAAACATGCTATATTTTAGAATACATGATTTGAATTAACTCTGCATTTTAGCAAATGCTTAAATGCTTCTAATCCCAAGTTAATATTTTAAATTAAACTAAGATAGCATTTCTAGACCCAGGCAATTGGTTTGCTGCCCAGAATGGAGTCTCCACCTCGCAAACTCATAGGCCAATAACACTTTTTTTTACCCCCATGTTGAAGTTTTCCTGTAACCATACATGCTGTTGTACCAGTTAGTTAAGAAAAAAAATATTAATGACTTCATTACTATTATAAAACAATAAGATTAGAGATAGGAGTTAAATGGCCATTAGTAACACTGGCTTGTTTTATCTATTACTGAGTAATACAAAGACTTTACATGAATAAGTGGACAAATTCAAACTGTCTGTGCATATGGTTGTTGCTCTGCAGTTTAAAGGATGGAGGAGAACGCTGGCCCACTCCGAACACATCTTTGGCACATTCTTTGATCATGCTTCCTTTCTTCTAGGCACACATTTGTTTTCTAATCTCGCCAGGTGCACTTTGCAGACATGTAGTCCTGTGTGCTGAGCCCTGGATGAAGCTCTGGACACTCCCTTTTGTGCAAAGGTTTAGATGCTGCACTCACTCATAGCAGTGCACAGCACAGAAAGGCATGGGCAGAGCTCGACACTCGAGGCACAGATCAGACAGGGAGGGGAATGAGATGTGAGAGCAGACTGGAAGAGAAAGGGCCAGGTCACATGTAAGTCACTCAGCTGGACACTGTGGAACCGTTCTAGGGTGAGTCATATTTCCTAAGCTGCCAAGAACGGAAATTAAGTCCGTCTGTTGCTTTCAACTTATGCCTTGCTATGTCCTACTCTGACCACTTTAAAACAAGTGATCTGACTCTGGAAGTACATTGCCTTCATTTACATATTTTAATGCTGCAAAAGTCACAGTGGTTATCCATTATTAACCTAAAGAAGCTTTAAATATTGTTTAGCAGCCCCTACTGTGCCAAAAATAGACCAAGAGAAATACCACTGTCAGGAAGGAGATAACCATCTAGAATGACATGCCAGACAAAGAACGACAGACCCATTTTAAAACAGGGGAACGGCGACAAACATATTTGAGCAGATAGCTAATGTTCAAAAAAGCACTGTCTTCATAAATAGCATGTTAAAAGATTGAAGCAAGACTCAAATAGGGTGGCTGTAGCAAAGCTTGGTATTCAAGATCAGTCTTCTGAGTTTTAGATCACTTTCCTCACTCTAAAACTATTTCTATATGATGTTACCACTTCCTGGGTAAACTCACAACAGAAGCTATCATTAACTACAGGTCATGCACAGTACTCCTGATGAAAAAAATGAAAATAAAATAGTCCTGCATACTTTGAGCATGCAAAAAGCATGCAAACACAGTTCTATAATAAAAAGACTACTTAAGCATTACAATATTTTAACCAAAAACTGTTCACAGATGTTTACAGCAGGAAAATGCAGACACACCTGAGTCATAATCTAATAAACAAAGCTCATTTTCAAATTATTGTGAAGACTGCATAACCACTCTGTATACTTTCAAAAGGAAGGACAAAATCTAAAAGCCACCAGTGAATTGCAGGAACTATAGAAGCTAGGAAATCTCAGTGGTGCAAAATAATAGTTTTCATTCTTAACAGTCAGACTGTGAGTTTTTTAACCTGCTTCCTGAAAAGAGAGAATATTTTTCAGTTAATTAAAGTGAAAATTGTCTTAAATTAAGATGTCTTAAATTAAATGTTCCCAAAGACTCTAGAAGAAAGGAAGAGCTTTACCTGTGAGTCAGTCTGGGAGTACAAGAATAAAATGTTGCAAAGTATGAAGGAGGTGGCACAGGTGGGACAAAATCTTCAGGATCTGAAACGTGACCTTGTTCTTCAGTTTCTTCTATGGAAACCTGAGATTCATCCTAATCAAATATAACATCTGTTAACAAAGCTTCCAACTATAATGGAAAGCACTAACAGGTTACACAATTGTTTCATTTCGTTAGTACTACATTTTTTATTAGACAGTGCCTTGCACTCACTTACTGCATAGGTTCTTCTTGTTGCAAATATTTGTAAATAACGAAGAGCAGCTGCTACCAAGCAAACTGTGGTGGTGAGGGCATTCAGGGCACAGAGCGCGAAGAGAACTTTCTGAAGGACATGAAGATTATGAAAATTAAAAGATTAAATCGAGGTGTTTGTTACTATCAAAAATAAGGGGAAAAAAAAAGATCTATAACAATTTACTTTTAATTATGTATGTGATGCAGTACTCTGGATAGGTCATTTTTAAGATTGGAATAATCTGTAAAACTTTTCTTTGCCCTACTGTGTGTGCAGACAGAGAGACAGAAGGGTTTGAGATAGCACAGCTATGATTTATAGCCCATCTATTCAACCAAGAAATATGTCCCTTCTATAGGAAACCCAGATGTGGGATAAACACCATTAAAGGAAATACTACAACACTTCTGTACTTGAAAATGATGTCATCTAGAAGTTTTATTTTAGGTGTTCATAATCCAAGGATAAAGAGGATAAATTCACAGCACAGTAAAATAATTTGTTACAGTAAAACCAGCAATTTTTTCAGCACTGCACTTATGTATAAGAGTGGACATTATCAAAGTGATATTTCTGAGCAGTACATGCACGATACCTTAAGAAGAAGGTGAACAGCACTGCATGACTTCACTGGGTATAGCTTAAGTGCATTATCCTTTTCTGTGCATTTAGTCGGATTAAATTCTTCACAGCAGAAACAAATCTTGTTTTCACCTGTGTCCAACTTAAAAAAAAAAGTTTAATTTATTAGCTGTTTTATGCAAAACTTTCAGCTGCACCATATAGAGATAATGCTTCAAACCATATATCTGGCCCCAAAATAGACCAAATTAATACTTATAAAAGTGACTCACACATGATAAAACTGTATTAAACATACTTCTTATCTGCAAATCAATTTTACTGATAATTTCAGGATATTTGAAAACAACTTAATTCTAATCGAAATTGCACCAATTACTGAACAACCTTAGTATCCAAACACCTCTAATTTCAGAGAAACTTGAAATTTATTTCTTTGAATGATGCATAAACCATTCTGTATTTGGAATATACGTATTCTCTTTGAGTGAACCATGGGCATATTTTGCATCTCTAAGCTTAAAATGACACCCACAACTATAATTTCATCCCAATCAAATCAGTAATGATTATGCCTGCATGTCCTCAATGTTTGCAACTTTTCATAAATAGCATCTTAGTCATCTTAGTTTTCAAGTAGAAAGTCAACATTTGGATATCTAGAGTTATTTTTGTTTGTTCAGCAACTCCACATTCAGAGTGTAAAACCTTGCATTCACCAGGTTAGGAAAGAATTTACAATTCTGGAAATATCCTTTGGATTTGTCCCACCTTTTCATGCACAGATGACTCCTGACATTCTTCAAACATTTAATAATCGTCTCATCTGAATTAACATTAACAATTTTCAATGCTGCTTCAATATATTCAGATATTAGGCCAATCTTGACTGACAAGTCAAGTCCTTGTAAACCTTGGATGTTCACTATTCCTTTAATCCTTAAAGCTCTTCAAAGCCACGCCAAAAACATGATCATCCTTACTACTGAATAATCTTGTATCTTTAAATTTAATTTAAAATACTCCATTGTTTCTGGCTCATGATTAGACAGTTTTCAACTTCATCAGATACCCAAGAAAAATCTTTCACCTTCTGTCCATCCTTGTGTGTGTTCTTTATAACAATTAGAAGTGCTCTGAAAATCCAGGATGCTTAGATCTTCCTTATTTTTTTCTCATAGGTCTTGCTTTATGATATGAACTTGAATTTTTTTTACCAGGTGTATCCAAAGGAGAAAAAAGAATCCCACTCATAGAATATAGTGACAGGCCAGTCTTCTAGTTAACTCAACAGTACCTGTCCAAGCTTTTTTTTTAAATGGTTTTATCTTTTTGGGGAATTATATAAAACTTTCACACTGGTTCTGTAAATGATTATTGTTTAAAAATCGGCGTACAATACCACCAAGAGTGTTTCTCTAAAGATGTATTTTCAATTCCTTCCTTTGTGACCCCATAAAATTGACTACAGACCCTCACAGAGAATCACATGTGTAATCAGACCCTGAATATGGAACCCGACCACCAGTAAAATCAAACAAAACCATTTCTAGGCTAAGCATGCTCTTCTAACAAATAATGACACACCGTTTGGGGTCTTTCATTCTGGGAGGTCAACAGCTTATAAAGGCCCCACTTCAAAAAAGTAAGCTTACAAAGACAGATAATAAAAGTACTCTTATGGATTTCAGTGAATCTCTTCACAATTTTATGTGACTCTACAGTTGAATCAGCAAGTTCTCTTTTTTCCCCACCATGCTGTACACAATGCATATATTTCAGTCTCTTGACATTCATTGCTTTTATCCTTTCAGACAGCACTTTTTGTGATCCTAGCTTGGTGAGCTTATGAGGCAAATTGTCAAGAAATACATGCGAGTTACCATACGTGCTCACCAAATCACATCTGGGTACACTGGACACAAACTGGGCACCTTGGCATCCTAGTATAAATCCAGCCAGGTTCAGAAGAACACAGACAACAGACAGCAGAACAAATAGGTTAACCTGAAACAGCAAAACAAAGTTAAGAGCATTGAGAACAGGATGATGAAATGGTCTCAAGTACCCTATAACAATGCAAGTCACACTCCTGTGTCAGGGACAACAGTCCCCTTCTATGTGATTTTCAAAATACCCTTAACTTAGTAAATTATTATTCTTAATACTCTTATTGTCCCTTCTCATCTTGCAAAACATACTGGAAGAAAATATATGTAGCTATTGAAAAGTATGGGGTTTTCTCCCTTCCTACCCCCATAAAATGGGGGTGGGGGGGGGTTGCTTTTTTTTTTTCCTGCTCCAGGCCACTTCAGAATATACGAATATTTTAAGAATGTTTTTTTCTTTTGTACCAAGAAGTTCCCAAAGAATTGTCCAAATCATCCAGCTATCCTATAATGTCACAATGAAGGGGAAGATGTGTCAATAGGTGGGCAGCACAGTTTGCAAACAGAAAGTTTGCACTCTATGCTA
Source organism: Crypturellus undulatus (assembly GCA_013389825.1). Classification (NCBI taxonomy): domain Eukaryota; kingdom Metazoa; phylum Chordata; class Aves; order Tinamiformes; family Tinamidae; genus Crypturellus; species Crypturellus undulatus. Next base: position 578,952 of record VWPW01032577.1, on the reverse strand, counting down.
CTGAGTTCTACTGCATGCTCTACCTTTCCACTGAGCATGTCTTTCAACACATCTGGATCAGTAATAAACCTAAGAGGAAACACCTTAGGACAGTATTTGTTCTGCAACATAAACTAATGAAAATAATTTGCCACTTTACAGCGATGCCCTACATATTGTCCCTTTTTTTACAAGCCTCCATATTGTCCCCTGACTACTAAAAGCAAAACACCTTCACTCATAAATCAGGCAATACCTACAGTTTTAGAAATATCTGAAGATCTACAATGGCAGAAGTACGGAAATACTTGAAATAGGGCAAGCAGAATCAGTATATAAAAAGTCTATCTTAATGTAGGGTCTTACATCCTACAAGTTGTGCCTCCAAGAGACTTAGAATAGGATTTTAAACACATGCAAAAACTTTTACTGCCACATGTAGTAATCCTGACACATTTAAAATTGCAAGCACAGAATTCCACAAAGCAAGTAACAGGTCTTCATGTCCAAAGAGTCCTTGGCTATCTGTGCACTCTGGTTCCTTTTTATGAAAATTAAAAATGCTAGAGAATACAAAACACCCGAGGAAAAGGAAGACTGCATGAGGGACAGGCTTAGATCTGCTCTGGGTAATTTTTACAAAAGATTCATCAGCAAAAGGTTCATAAACACAGAAAGACATCAATAGGTTTTCACATGAATTTGGCTGAAGTTTCATACTTTACCACCTTAATATCTGGACTATAAATAAATCAGAGCTGTTATAGCAATTATGATCCTGTTTACTGAAGTTCAGGAAAAACAAATCAATCCTAAATGGCTGAGATCCAAAGAGCATTACTGTGCACATTATTTTCAGTGCTTGAAGCCTATTCCTTAAATTACAACATCCCATTACAAGAAGACACTACAGAGGGTGACTATGATGTTATCACATAAAGTAGGCTTTAACCTCAAAAAACAAAAATTATCAGAGCTAACAGTACTTCCCTGAAAAGGCGGAGGACTCCCTTGTATGAGCTACACTGAGAACAATCAATATTAAGAGGAACACTATGTTTTCACACAGCTTCATAAATATCATAAAATGATAAGACAAAACTTTTTAACATTAGTATGGATTTTAAAAAATATCTGGTTTTCATACAAACACAGAATTTAACCATTTTTTAAATTAATTTGTTGTTCAGTGCTTAGATAAATCAATACCACTTTTTATGATATTTTATTTCAGTTATCTGATCAAAATTACTCTGAGAAAACTGATGAAGAGATGAACAAGAAAATCTCATGCACAGCTTTAAAAATGAATTTGAAGCTCATTAATAAAAACATTTTCATAATTCAAATCTCAAGAAACTAGATTAAGGAAAACAAGAAGTTTTATTCCAGTGATGAAGAAAATGATGTACTGAGCAATGAAGTTACTTCACCAAAATCATAAGACAGGGTTGACTGGAGGGGAGATTGGGTGAGCAGAAGTAAATTCATATATTAATTTTCCTGGTAGCGGGCAGAGACTATGATGACTCCTGCATCACTTATTTCATCAGTTCTGGGAAACTATGACAAAACTCTTACTTCAAAATTATGTTTTCACATATGACATACGGTTACGGCAATGATAAAAGGTAAAGACAGGTGGGAGAATCTTTTAACACAGACCTGGAGATTCAGATCATGGTTTACAATTTTATAGCAATGTATCTCTTAATTGTTTAAAATGAAATATGTATGAACTATCATGTGGCCAAAAAATAAGCAAAAAACAAAACAAAACAAAAGCCTCTGCAGTGGCTAGACTAAGAATATCAGTGCTCAAGACAAGAAATGTTATAAACCTCACCATATAGTCCACTGACAATTATCTAAACAGTAAAAAAATCCCAATTCTATATGATACAAGACCTTTGGAAGCTATAGTGTCACAGTTTACACATCATGCTTTTCTCACAGTTTTACTTCAGAAAACATATTCTCCTGCAGATGCAAATTTCAATGCCTTCTCCATGACTACCCACCTACAAGTAAAAACGAGTAAAAACACTTTCTATCATAGTGAATGAAGATTTCATCAATACGAAAACCAGGGGAAAAAAATGGCTTGGTATAGAAAATCATTAGCGTGGTATAAAAAAATTCTGTGTATGGAAGACACTAATAAAAACAAACATGCTATTTCAATAGCAAAACCAGAGGTAACTCACCTTAACTTAGGTGACAAAAATAGAAGCAAGACAAATTATGGCGTCAGTTTGGCCCACTGCTCTTAATCTTTCCAGCATTAGATATGCATGCAGCATGGGCAGCTGCAGAAAATCTTGAAGAACACTTGTTAAACTACAGAAAATCAAAGAGTATCCTGATGTTAGACACATTTTTTATTAATGTGTTGCTTGGGTATTTTTCTTCCAGGAAAAACATCATCATGCACTTTGAGGTTTCAGTCTAAATGCTTTCAGTCAATCAAGCCAATATCAGCTGTGAAGCTGATGGGAGTTTTTCCATTAGTGTCAGCGGTAGCAGTGGCAGGGCAGACTTAGGAAATTAAGGCTCTGACCTTGTAATTCATTCTGTCACCCCAACAGGCACTTAAATAGTATATGAAAGAAAAACATTTGCTCCATAGTCCGTTTATCTCCTACATTTATATATATTTTACAAGCATCCTTCTAGAAGATGATAAATCAGTATATTTTGTATTAATTTTCCTCCAGATATACAGCAGCAATAGTTAGCTAAGCATTAATTTTGGGCCCTGCTTAGTTTCAATCAGCCATTTATTGTGGTTCACCTGCAATATAACTCTCTCTCTCTCAAAAATAAAAAAAAGAAAAAGAAAAAAAAGCCACATAAAAGTAGAAGACAAATTCATTTATTTAGCAGAAAAAAACACTGCATATTTTAAATGCATAGTTAGAATTCTTGAAATGAATTAGGAGAAGATGGTAAAAGATAAATATCTAAAAAGGAAAATACCAGAAGTAAACAGAGTTAAGATAAATGTAAGATTTTTTTTACTGTCTCATACTTAAAAGTATTTCCTTTAAGACTGACTGACTTCAAAATCTTTCAGGGAATATAATGCATTCTTGCATTAATGGTTGGAAATCTTTATCTGAAGGAACATGTTATCAATGAGCTATCCTACTATTAAAAACCCAGAAAATGTGCACCGATGCAGTAATTCGCACCTAAGCTAAATTAATTACTTTGTTCAGTAAGAAGCAGATTGCCAAGATCTGCCAAGGAAAATGATTTTGATGTAATACTTTTCTTTAACTGAAAAAAAATCTTTCAAATAAAATACACCTGAATTTCAAAAAGTGTTCTGATTTCCAATGAAAGTCAGAAATTTTTTGTCATAGAAAATCAAAAATACTAACACTTTTCATTAAAAAAGTTTTAAATAAAAGTGAAATGAACTTCTTGGACTGAACATGCAACATTAACAAAACTATGTTATTTTTACCTTTAAGCTGACCATACCTGTAATGACTATGACTAGGCTGTGAAACAGTGGAACCACAAAGCTGAGTGTCACCCCACCTGCATCTGCACTGGCACTGCTGATTTCCTGACTGCAGATAGTGCAGTCTGTACTGGTAGGTACTGAACTCAAAAGCACATTGAACAGGACAGCAATCAGTCCATAGGTGACTGAGAAGGACTGGACACATCCCTGGCAGAATGCCTCTGCATTCACCAGACCATGATGGATGGCTCCAAGCATCCCCTGAGAATGCAACATAAACTCACAGTACATTGGCTTACTATAAATCAAGATAAAATTCAAGGGACTGGCTACTGCAGTCAGTATCAAAGATGTCAGTTACCTTTTATGCACAGGCAATAAAAGAAGCACTGATAGAAGCTAGATTAAAAATCTTCAGTTAAAAATAAAATTTAAGATCCTGTGAAAAGTCCAGGAGTGGACAGGAAGGAACTAGCTTCTATAAAAGTAGAGAACATCATGTAACCCCAAACTATTTAGAACCAATAACCAAACAAATGTAGAGGGAAAAAAAAAAAAGAAAAAGGTTTCCCTTTCCCACATAAAAACACTCAGACAGACACATACAAGAGGAGTTTCTCCTCTGGAAGAAAAAATCAGCTTCAGAACACAAATGCTACAAACTGACTTCAAAGATAGCTTGACACAGGATTTCCAGATCAAAAACCCTCCAACAACTAAAAGCTAGGCAAGATCTCAGAGTGCTGAGGATTCTCAGGAGAAGACTGAAGACTTGGCCAGAATGTCATTCAAATGATGTGATTACAATTTAGTTTTGCCTGGCAGTGCTCTGTCTCTGAGACTTCCTATTTACTTATTATTTTCTGACATTGCACTATAGCGTGAGTGGCACAAATGAACAAATTTGCCCTCAAATTTTATTATTAACTGCCCTTTCAAGCCTGGTCTCCTCCTGGGGCTGAAGCTGTTTTATTTAACTATCCTCCCCTACTTTCTCCCCTGCAGTAGAGAAAGCTAACAAGCCTTCTCTGTCTTTGCTACTGCAGTCTCTTCCCAGTTGTACTGTCCTGTGCTCTCCCCTACCATGAGCACCATCAGTGAAAAATAACCCAACTGTTTTTATTTCAAGGATTCAGATTGAAAGTGACAGCTGTCTTCCCCTTCTCCCCATGTCATCTCCTTCCACGCCCTCCTTTTCCTCAGGCTAGCTCCAGCTTTTTTACACCATTCTTGCCAAACCTGTCAAGGATCCTCAAAAATAGGTGCAGGTGTCCTTCAGTCTCCTCCAGCCTAGTGCCTGCCTTCAGGACAGTTTGGCTGCTCACAAAGAATAAACCTAGACAGTGTGAAATTATTACCTAAAGGGTGAAGATAGAAGCAGTCTGCCACCCAAGAGTCCATCTTTTTACTGGAGGAAGTCACTGCTGCAGGGAAAGGCGTAAGCAAAGAGTGATAATACCATGGGCTTCAGGGATTTTGAGGCTCTGAAATCCTGAATCAGAGAATCAAACAGGTTTCTTCTAGAAAGAACTGGATTTTTTAAATGAGGTGAAGAAAAATGTGAATTATAAAATCTTTTAAGTTCTGCAAACTGGCAGTTAAAAGAAAAAAAAAAGAAGAAAGGAAAAAAAAGAAAAAAAAGAAGAAAGAAGAGAGGAGAGGGAGAGGGAGAAAGAAAAGGAGAAGGACGCTAGATGAAAATACATGAAACGCTATTTTCCTGTCCACAAGAGGAACACCTACCAGAGAAAACTCCGAGGAGAAGCGCCTCCTCCTGGTCAGATTCTGTAACACCTGAAGAAGAGGAAACCCAACTCCTGAAAGGAGAAAGGGCAGAATGATGGAACCCAAATGTCTACACTTAATTACAGTCCAATTGCTACATCTGAGATCTTCTGGTATACATCAAGGTAAGTTAAAGTCTGCACCGAATTGCTGAAAAATAAAGCTAGTTTGAAGGCTAAGATGCATATGAATAATTCTAAAGGGCACTTAAGAGTGAATAATTTGAACAAATTAAAGAATTGAACAGAGCAACTGAGAACAGCTCTACTTAAAAAGAAAGATGAGAAAAGGTCTTTGCTTCATAACATGAGATCATCTGAAGATTAAGACCTAAGCATATATGAAAAAGAATGACATTATTGATCCCACAAATTTACACTGTACCCATTGAAACACAGCCCAGAGTCAACACACACAGATGACAAAAATGCTAACAAAAATTGTTGCAATACAAAACATTGTTATTCATAACAAGCACTTGAGAGAATCGTGACCTCTCCAATAGCACCGGTATACCATATGCTAAATACCTAGATTCAGTAGCAACCTTGTAAAACCACCTTCACAGGAAACCAATCCTTTCTGCAAAGCTTGTGTGCTACACAAAGGCAACACATACCTCTGGCTCCTGCCTGAACTGAGGCAGTTCAGGAAGACAGCTCAGTGATCTCTAGTGCCTTCACAACAGGGAGGTGTCTCCATGCTACTGCTGAACAAGTTTCAGAAAAAGAGAGGCAGTGCAGAACCGGGGGAAATTTCTTCATTAGAAGTGTCCTTGCACGAGTAAGTGCAAAGGAGCCTCACACAAGGAGGAGAAGGGGGAGGAGCTGTCACAGCTTGGTGAAAGATGCCTGTATCAACCTTAAGTATGTTTGTAGTCTTTCGTCATTAATTGTGTAATTCTAAGCATTTCTATATGAACAGGGTCATTATTTAGGTTTTAAGAAATCTGTTTGTACAACTTACAAAGTTTTTTATAGACACTATTGATGTTTTTCTTGATAAACTGTAGCTAGTTCCATGCACGACTACCTTTTGAGTACTACTTTGCAGCAGTTCTACAAACTCTTTAATGACTTTTACAGATACTGTAAAAGGTTGTATTTAGGCTTCATAACCCGACCCTCAACAATCAAACCTCTCTAAAATATACAGACAAGCAAGGCAAAAAATCCACATTCTTTAACAAAATCTGACATTCACGGAGTAACTATGGTTGGAAGGAACCTTGGGAGGTCAGTAGTCCACTACCTCGCTCAAGGCAGGGTCAACATTAAATTCAGGCCAGGTTGCTCAGAGCTTTATCTGGTCTCAGACACCTTCCCAATTGTTGCACAACCTTTTCAAGAAATATTTATCGACTGTCCTAGAGATCATTTAGGCATAAATGAAAGGATCAGAGAGAGTGCGTTCTCTAATAATTTGGTAAAACTAGAAAGGAACCACAAAACTTCTACAAAGGTTTATGAAAAGAGAATGTGAAAAAGAGAAGTGAAAGACAAAAGGACACTATAGCAACAACATGTTTTAGAAACAGTTTAGAATACATAAATAATACAGAAACACTGAGACCCTTAAAGGAAGAAAACTCTTCAAGAGAGATGGCATTTATACCTATTTTCATTAAAATACGGTTCTTCTAAAAACTGCCAGGCTGAGAGCTAGAGACAAGAACCTCCACTACTGAACCAGGATATAAACTTATTTTGCTCCTGCTTATGCCTACCAAGGCACCAGCAAGGAGTATCAACTGAGCTGAAAAAAGAGCTCACATTTTCCTTCATAACCTTCCCACTGATGACCCTGTAGAGGGGCAACAGAACGACAAAACTTTACAGATCACCAAGAAGCATCACAAAAACAAAACAACTATTTTGCTGTGAAAAAGTCTGAAAAGGCAGAGAATGGAAAAGATACCAAATCTTTTTTTAAAATTCCATCTCTTAGTGAAAGCCACACAGCTTTAGATTGCACTCATAAAAAAAAAAAACAGCTTCCATACCATACATCAATTTACTTCTCTTGGAACTATGTAATGTCAGGTGTATTTGGAGGAACAACATTAGATACTGTAATACAGCACTGCTAAGGTTGGCGCTCAGACCTGCTGTCAGGCGCAGTGTAACTGAGCTGAGCTTTCAAACCAATATCCTTATTTAATTTTGAGCAGTACCATCTCAGAGAGCTCAATTATTTATTCTAAATGAGCATTTTCTTTTATCTACACAAACACAAAAAGCTCCCTGAAAAAGAAAAAAACACATTAGCACTCTTTCCAAATGCAGTTCTCCTTCACCCTTTTCTGAGACTATGTCCTTACACATACAGAGAAAAGGTCTCTCCTATTTTTTCACTGTTCCAACAATCATGATTCTACAGTCTCCAAAAAGATACATCAGTACAGCTTTTTTCAAAAAGAAAAAAAAATAGCTTTTTTGCTAATAACTCTATTAAATAAAGAGGATTTTCTGGCAATTCCCTCACAGCAAGTTTTAATTCATACTTACCAAAAGTATCACTGGTCTCTTCCATGTTGTTAAGCCTACAATTCCTGATAGGATTACCTGCAGCAACAAAAAACATAACATGAAGCAAACAACTGCATACAAAATTCCAGTTAAGTGGCATTTATCACTCCTATGATAAAAGCAATTTAGAGTGACAAAGCAATGCTGGGAAGAGCACTTCAAAGCAGAGACTTTGCTGGTAAGATTCTCCACTTCTGAGAGCATCCTATCAAATAACGTAATTGGAACTAATATTTTGGTGTACTGGTCTCTTGTTATTTTCATTCAGTAAACATGCATGCAGATGAAAAGCTATGCCAGCTTTTCCTACATCCTACATCACTAATTACCTGGAAGGAGTAAACCTTATCTCTCCTAACACAGCCAAGCAAATCTAACACAGCCAAGCAAATCCAACAGGTGGCTATCCCTTCCCCACTCGCAGGCACCCGCTTCCGCAGCGCTGCCTGCAAACGCACATCCCTGCTGCTGACTCAGGCCCTCCTTTGGCTGTTGCAGTGAAATCAACCCCAGAGAATGAACCTACCACAAAAATCAAAGAGCTCAAAACAAAACAACCATCTCTGAACAGACTCACTGGCAAGTGCCTCTATTAATGTAGGCAGAAGAGATAATGTGGAAGCCTCCCCTTCAGCTGCAGTTGGCCTAAGGACCAAAACTGCTGAATGACATAACTATGGCCTAGGACTTTACTTCAGAGGCCAAAATAAGGAAAGAAGGAAGAAAAGTAGTGTTGAGAATTGGAGCAAATATCCTATTATCTAAGCACCCTTGCAGTGGAAGAATGGGAACCCAAAAGAAAGCCATGCCAGTTTTCCAGCAAGATCTGCAAAAAAGAGGAATATTCCTCACATGGAGCTTAGAGAAAAGCCAACACGCAGTGAACTCCTACACAAGAAAGAAACAAGCACTAGACTGGAAGTTCCCCACTATCATTTTCAGTAAATCTCTTCCATAACTTCACTAGATTGACATGATTAATTGGTCTAGCGTAACGCCTATATAACTTGGCCAAAACACCTACTGATATCACCCCTGGTGTTGCAAAACCGTATACATAACTTTCCAGTTTCATAACAAAATATTTTTGAATTCTCTAACTGCAAAATAGTCACTTTTTTTTTTCTTTTCCCTTCAAGGACAGCAAGGCTGATTTCAAGGCTTTGAGATATATACAAAAAAAAGAAACTCTTCCTGAGTTTTCCTGATCTGTACTTTATCGGTGCACCACAATCATAATGTTGTATCTAAAAAGCAAAAACAGATACACTCTCAATTCCAACTTTCAATTGCCTGTACCTTTCCAATATGTTTCTGGGATAAATTTTTTTTACTCATGCTGTCGCACCTGAAAATACAACCTTAGTAATTTTTCCTGATCAAACACATTATTATTTCAGAGATACTACTAAAAATAGACAAACAGATAAATAGATAAATCAAGGTCGTTTTTCATTAAAAAGGGAGAAGTAATTCGGAAAAATTTTTAAAGCATAAGCATGGTTTTGCATGCAGGCCTATGACGGGCCCATAGGTTTGATATATCTGAATTAGCTAGTTTTAACCTAGAGTAACGGCAAGATGAAAACGGGCAGGGGAGACCCTCAGCAGGGGCACCTGGCAGTTCTGGCTTCCAGGGCAAAGACAGCGCCCGGCTCCCAGGATGAGCACGCCACCACACACCCAAGTGGGTGCAAAGCGCCCCGATCCCCAAAGCACGGAGCCCTGAGCCCTGGAAGCACGATGCAGCCGCCAAACCGGGCGGACGCGGCGCAGCTCTGCGGCAGCGCGCACCAGCCGCCCGCTCGCCTCGCTCCAAGCTCAAAACTTCACCCGTTTCGCTGTATTCTCGCCCGCCCGCGAGGAGGCCCTGCGCGGCCGCGCACTCACCGAGGAGCCGGCCCAGAAGGGACACGCGCTCTTCACCTGCGCCGAGGCGCTCAGCGAGAGCGCGCCGAAGCTGAGCGCCACCATGCAGCAGCCCAGCACGAGCTGCAGCAGCCCCAGCGAGAGCAGCGGCCGCGCGGGCAGCGCCGCTGGCCGCGGCCCCGGCCCCTGCCCCG
>VWPW01032577.1:518243-568791 GCA_013389825.1 Crypturellus undulatus | reverse complement strand
TCCCCGGGTGGGCGCCGCGCGTCCCGTCCCGTCCCGCGCCGTGCCGCGCCGCGGCGGCCCTCGCAGCCGTCCCCGCCGTGCCCTTTCTCCCGCCGTGGGCAGTGCTGGGAGCAAAGGGAACGCGTGGAAGCTCCAAAATAACTCTCCGCGGCGGGAGGAGGGGGAAGCCGCTGGGTTGCATTTCGGGCTGCTGGCACCTCTCCCGCCGGGAGGAGGCCTGGCTGGCAGCGCGGCGGGCCTGGGCCACGCTGCCCCGCGCCGCGTGCGGGTCCGGCCCGCGGCGGGAGTGCGAGGGCTGAAGGAAGGATGCGTCACTCTAGATACTGCTCTTGGGATTCATGTGCTTGGGGCAGCTCTGCTGACTCTCCACCTGGAAATTAAGGATTTCCTTACAAAGAAAGACCACCTGCCAGCCCGGGCCATTGTCCTATGCTCTCATTCTCACCTATCAAACCTTACGCTCTAGGATAACATTTTGAAGCAGAAGATTCTCCTGGCCAAGACCATAAAAGAGGTCTGGGCAAGTGCTGCTGCAACCATGTTTGGCAGTATGTGCTTCCAGTATTTTGCTCAGTCATTAGTTAGTAAATATGTGAGTTTAACCATATATGTGCAACTAGGACCTATTACAGAGATTTAGTGCAAACTTTTAAGTAAACTTTCTTACTTGTTACTTGTTACTTGTAAGAAAATTTACAGATTTTCTGCGATTTTTCTTTTTATGCAGTTAAATGAAAATACAGTTGAATTAATGTGAATACACTGAAATCTCCATCTGACTCCAGAGTGATTGCACTTTCGACATGACAGGAAGCATGTGCATCACAGTAGAAAGTGTTTTTATGTTTTGTTTGGACTTTAACGACTATAACTGCTTCCATTACCTTTTGCGGTGACTGAAAAACAGGCACCCACCAGGCAGCATGATTCACAGAGGTTTCTGTAATCAAATCCTTACCATGAGGAGCAGCACAGAGAGCTCAATGGAAAATACCAATATTGAGCCACTGGAAAGAGCCATGTCCCTATATTTCAGGGCTTTGGAGCAGTTGCCTCTAATCTTAGCATGCTAGAATCCTTAGCTTGCTAAAGATTAAAGATGTGGCATCAGAAAATGGATTTCAACCCTACTCACAGAATAGTTTTCTTTTGCGGTTATGGCAAGTAAAAAAAAATGTTATCTGCATTTCATCTTGTGAATGGAATCTGTGACTCTTGTGCTTTAATTCCAATTTCTTTGAACATTCTTTATAAGTTTATTATTATAAGCTGAAAGAAACACTTAGATCAGAACAAAAAGTAATTTTCTGTCTAAACCAACAAGTTACTTCATGTGTCAGAAATGCAAACCCATGATGTTCTGCCTCATCTTGGAGTTCTCTGTCTTGCAGACATGCACATCACTTTCTGTGTAGCCTTTTGCATTTGCCTTAACCTGGAAGACAAAAATAAATCATCAAAGTCCTTTTTCCAGTGCATGCTCCATGTCACCGCATGCACCTGAAACTCCAGAGGAGATGAGGGCTGAACAGCCCTGCAGTCACTCATTTTGCGTGGTGACTACATTTGTAACCAAACCCTTGCACACCTTGGCTCATTGGTGGGTCTGTCGGGACAGCTTATATGACTAATCGCTGTGGTGGGTGGGTACAAGCCTTTGAGAGAGACATACAGGGTAGATGAGGAGGCTGCCGCTGTGTGGTGGGTGTTTGTTTGGGATTCCTTTATGGAGTGAGTAGAAGCTTGTGGGTTAGTGTCAGCCACCAACCACGCTGTTGTAGCAGGAGTGTGTTACAGAGCACTGATGAGGTGAGGAAGTGCGCAAATCTTGGAACAGCTCGGTGAAGTCTGTCACAGACCTCCACTTCTCATGGGGGAATGGACGGTCCTGGAACATCTCCTGGAAGGGAGGCAGGGAGAGGCAGAATGCAGCAAGAAGGAGGGTGTCCGGGGTAACTTGCTGCACAGGTACTGGATTGGGTATCCAGCGGGGAGGCACAGCTAGAGCTGATATTCACTGAGCAAAAAATGACTGCTTGGCAAAGTAGTAATATCAGTGGCAGCCTTGGTTGCAGTGATCAGGAAACAGTGGAGTTCAGAGTCAAGGTCCTGAGGGGGGCAAGGAAGGCAGATGATCCTGGACTTTAGAAGTGCAAAATTCAATTCATTCAGGAAACTGGTAGGTAGGATCCCAGGAATTACAGCTCCAAAGGGCAAAGTTGCTCAGGAAAGCAGGTTGGGCTTTAAGGGTAACATTCTTTAGATCCACCATGATACTCAGGAAACCAAATAAATAGCCAAATAGGACCATTTTCAAGACCAGAAGTCAGAGACAGGCTGCAAGACCCGAGGAACATCGTGCAGGTATGTAAGGAGGGTGTCAGGTAAGCTCGTGCTTTCTGGTGTTGAGACTTGCAAGGGATGCCAAGGGCAAGGAGAGTATCTACCATAGCAAAAGAAGAAACAAGGAAAATGTGATCCCGTTGTTGGATGGGGCAGGGGATTGAGTGACAGTGGTCAGAGATGATGCCGAGGTGCTTGCTGCCTTCTCCATCATCACCAGCAAGGTCCACTAGGTCTGTGCTTAGCGACAGGGCTCGGTGGGATAGGAAACACCAGCTGGGATGGGGCCTGAGTTAGGGATTGCTCAAAGCATTCAACCTGCAGAAGTCTCTTGAGATTTAGTGAGCTGCAGAGACGGCTTCTGAGGGACCTGGCAATGTCTTTGCAAGGCCGTATTACACATAGCTCTGAGAAGCTGTGGGTGCTAGGTTAGGTCCTCCATGGCTGAGGGTAGACAAGTGTTGCACCTGTCTTCAAAAACAAGCAAAGACCAACCTGAGGAAATACAGGACAGTCAGCATCGTTTTGGTCCCTTAGAAAATTAGGGAACAAATCCTCTTGGAGCCCTCCACCTGAGGGAGCAGGCAGCATCAGGAGCAGTCCCCATGGATTTAGCAAGGGTGAATCATTTCTGCACAACCCCATCATTTTCGACAACGAACTAACTGGCTTTGTGGAGGTGGGGAGAGCTCCTGTATGCACACCTGAGCACCGAGGTGAGATCGGTAGGAGAGGCAGCTGGGTGGCCGGGCTCGGAGGCAGCTCCCTGCCTGCCGGCTGCTCCGAGCGCGGCCTGCACGCGTGTCCCAGCGCGTCAGGCCAGCCGCTCCGAGGAGGGCACGCGGGGCACTCCCTCCCATGGACAGAGACGTGGTGAGATGCAGCGAGGACAAGGCCTGGAGAAACCCCTGCAGTGGAGCCAGGGTGGAGGGGGGTGCTGGCTCCATCCTCCAAGGTTGCGGAGCTCTGAGTGGCAGGTCTGCCCCACAGCTGAGCCTGCTCCGTGCGAGGGCAGCCTGGGGCCTCCGGTGCTCCCTGCCAGCCCAGATTATCCTCTGAACCTAACAGCCAAGAGCCGTTTGGCATGGGAATTAGCTGTGTAGCCCAAGCCCAGACTATCCGGGCTTACTGCAACTAACAGGGAAAAATAAATAAATAAATGAAACACCAACAAAAGCAGCTTTCCAGGAAAACAAATATCCACTATAGAAGTGAGAATATAGCTATATAACTACTTTGCAAGAGAGCTCTATAAAATTATTCCTAGTGATGATACAAGCTCAAAAATAAACTAGTTGTCAATGAAAACTTATTGACTGTGTGAAAGAGTTGGCAGCTACAGTTCTGAGCATTTAATTGATCAAGAGCAGCATTATGGGCATGAACAAAAGGATGAGAGTCATGAGCTCCCATGTCTCCTTTTATGTAAACTTTGGCTTTTGTATAAACAACAGCACCCTCCTTAAATAGTTTCCCCATCTGTGGAGCAGTGGCTGCAATCACTCCTCACCCACACAGAGAATTAGGTTCGAGGAAGCAAATAGAGAGATCCCGTTGTTCAAGTGCACAGGAGTCTGAAGAGATGTTGGTGAAGCACCTTGGATATGGTACCGCTTCTGTGTAAATACAGGTGCAGAGGGAAAAAAAAAGACACTGGAGCAACAGTATCTATGTGTGTGCTTATGTATCCTATGAGTCCTAGTGCTGGCAAATAAATGGAATATATGCTACGGGGCAAAACCTCATACTTACATTAAAAATACACAGCTGAGAAAAAAATAGAAATCAAAGAACTAAAATTATTGTTCTTGATGGAGAAAAAAATTAAAAAGCTTACTGCTGCTCATAGTCGCTGCAACTGAACTGGTGAAACCTGAAGCTCACAAAAGCAGCGTCCTGTTTTCATTCCTATTTTTATACTGTGAAGTCATTTAAGGTTTATGTTGGCCCGCTCTCCTTTAACATGCATTAACTGCTGCATTGTTGAGGTCCTCTCACTATGGGTTGGCTCACGGCAAAATCAGTCTCTTCAGTGTTACTCTTTCCTCCTTTCCTGATTTTTTCAGAAGATTGAGGGCTTGCTCTAGCAAAGATTTCTAATTTCATTTCTAATGGAATCACTAGTAATAACTCACTGCATTCATGGTGACTAGACTTGCTTATTGTTAGGTGAGTTGCCAGCTCCAAGACATCACACAGTATAAAACTGAGTCAGCTTTTACAGCACTTTTAATAGTCAATAACACTAATGTTTACATCTCCTTAAACATACTATTGTTCATATTTACTGAGGAATTCATGTCCCATTCACCTTCATGTTATCTAAAACCTGGTTTTACTACAGTAAAAGATCTGGAGTGGAAAGGAGCCTTCAAGCTGCAAAAGACGTCAAATTTCTTTGGAATTTTTTCTAGAATGATTTTGTTTTTCTCTAAACATTACATTTCAGGAAAAATTTGTCTTTTTGGTTCTACTTTTTTGGTGTGCAGATAGCACTGACCTTTAAAAAATTGTAATGTGTCCCATGGTTGTTCCTTCCCTTTTTACTTGGTCTTTAGGCCCCATTTAGGCTCCCGATAGGCCCCCTCTATTTTGAGAAATAACCAGATTTAAACAAAGCTGTAGAGTATGTTTGAGTTCATGTAATTTTATACTTTCAAATGTCTGAATAGGTAAGGAAAAAAAACAGCATTTTTTATTTAGCCCAGTACATACCCAGGTGTCCATGAGTAAGCCATGGTAGCAAACAATTTGCTGAAATGGCAATTCTACAGATTATTTTATATGACTTGTAGCCATTAAAAAAAATCCCTTTAATAATTTCCTAAAAGTTGAGATGGTATCCTTAATGAACACACTTAAGTATCAAAAAGAATGTTAATAGCCACTTTATTAAAGTTTAAACAGTTCTGCTTCCCTAACCTTGAAGAATATATCCTGAAGTTCTTTCAGATCTGTATGAAATGTTTAAATACATGTTTGTGTACATTAAAACATCAGGAAAAATAGTAGCTACCTTTAAAATTGCACTGTAATATGTAGTTTCCAGCATCGTGTCTTCCCTGGGAGTCTGCTGAGCGAGGAAAACAATAACAGAAAACATAGGGGTGCTATATAGTTAGTCCAGGAAAGCTGAATCTGGCCTCAGGAAAACACGATGAAAACAGAGCACGGTGCCTTCTGCAGCACCACGTTGAGTGGTAACACGGCTGAAACGCAGAGCGTGGCCAGGATCAGCACTTTGACGCTGTAGGTCTGGCTCCTATTAGAACAACACATTACAGGGTAACACAGATATATCATAAATGGCCTTCACCTTCAACCGAGGCTGTCCTGGTACAGGAAACGAAGGGCAAGATCCATCCTCCAAACCAGTAGCAAACCAGCTATTCACTTGCTAGGACTTTCATACCCTGAACATCAGTTTTCAGAAGCACATCCTACAGGCGGGCTTTGCACAGAACAAGCCATCCTACTGCAGTGACTTCATCCCGAAGTTTTGTAGGCACCCACTGTGAATTCTAGGCAATTGCTGGATTACCCAATTACTCTCAAATGAGATGGACCTCCTGTTCCTCAGTTACTGCAGTGGGGGCACCCTAAAAGGAATCCAAAGAGCAGGTTTTTGAGGTTCTGAGATACAGCGTTGGCTTTACAGCTAACTCTCACGGCAGCTGTAATTCATCAGAATGCACTGAAGCTACTGCCAAGTTCTCCCAAAGGAAGATGTTCCTGCGTTTGTCTATAATGAAATAAATAAGGCTTACCAACTACCAATAGTAACAACTGTATTTGGCAGAATTCAGCTCTCACTGACCAAAAGGGAAATAGGAAACTATACAGTTGCTAAAGCAGAATCCACCTTCCCACTATCTTGAAAAGCAAGTTGAGCTATATTTTGTCCTATGTATTTTAATATCATTGAGACATCGTCGGCCCCCAGAGTCCATTGCTGCAGCAAGCTTTATAATCGTGATTTACTATCATTTGTCAATTCACTTTTCTAGCCCAAGTAAAGGACGTGTGGAGCTGTGGAGAGATTTGTAATCTCCATCTGGATGCCGCAGGTGCCACAGCTGAAGGATACCGTTTCCACGTACTCTTCTGCAGCTCTCATGAGAGGCAGAGATGAAGGGAGAGGGGCAAAGGCAAAGCAGCACCTCAACTTCAGTAGCACTTCCATCCAGTACCAGCATACTAGAGGAAAAGAGAACCACAACCGACCAGGACCACAAAAACCTGAGAACATTAGACTACAACATTCCACAGTACCATGGGCTTTCTTTGAAATGACATTTTTGAAGCCATAAAAATATCCAGCTGCAGATAAAATGTAACACTGATTCTACTGACACATGCCTAAAGCAAAGATTGAAATGGACAATCAAAGGCAAGGGTTAAGCAAAAGTTATGGACCTAACGGCAAAATATAACCCAACTTGTTTGAAGAAAAATCCCTACGTACACATAGTTATTATTTCTATTCATTACTCATCTTCATATTTTCCTGATAATTATCCCAGAAATTAACACAAGCTCCCTTTCTCTAAAATCAGTTAAGCAATTGTAATTGGTGGCACAAATATGCAGATTTTATGTCACATAGGAAAAAAAAAGTATATTTAAGGAAGTCAGCAACCCAGAATGCAAGAACCTAACCGGTAGAGAGGTGGCGGTAGAGTCAAGCAGAACGGTGAAACAAAGTCCTGTTTCTCTGAAATCATCAGTTTCCTGTCTTGAAGGATTTCTCATGCTCCTGTTCCCCTTTTCCATGTTCCAGTTTATCATTTTAATTTTGTTAAGCTTCTGATATTTTAGAGCAACTGGTGAAATAAAAGTATCCCTGAAAAAAAGAAGTCTTTATAATCTCAGAATGCTTGGATGTTCCAGGTAGATTTTGGCTATATCAGGGGACAGGCGATATGAACAAAAATGAAATACTTAATGACTAGACTTGTACATCGAGGCTCACAACAACATTCACTGCACTACCTGTAAAAACTCTATTGTTTTCTCTAGCTACGTTCAATTGGGCTATCTTACTGTCCGTCTACTGCTGGGAGCTTGTGCTCTGAATTCTGCACCCTGGGAATAAATGGGATTGAAAATCCACTGGTAAAATTCCACCACATCTAAATCCACATCTGGGGAACTAAGAAAGCAAATACAGTACACTTGATTAAGCAAGTGTTTTTATTTGTTTTGTTGACTTGCTTTCCTAAATGGCAACAGTGACATTAAACTACAAATAGCACAAAAGCAAATAGGACAGAACTGGTACCTTAGGCTGCTAAGCAGATTTTTGACTTCATTGAAGATAAGATACAAACTGTAAGTTACCTAGTACAAAACCCAATAAAATAGGCCCATAAAAAGACCTGTTTTGCCTTCAGCATTACAGGGTTGCAGAAGAAAACAACATGTACTGACCTCTCAAAGACCAAAGTCTCCTCTCCGGATGCTCATAGAGATTTAGTTTCCCTCAGGACTCAAATGGAGCAGGCTATATTGGCAACATCCCATAAATCCTCACCTCCTCCAATACCAACACATTCTTCTGCAGTGCCTGATTCTCCACCAAGGGCAAAAGCTGATCATTCCTCCCTTGAAACTCCATCATTACTGTGAACGAGTACTTGTTTTTTTGCATTACAAGACACCTTAATAAAACTTCTGAGGAAAGGGAGCCAACACTATCCCTAAAAACCTGAGCAAAATACAGTCACATAATGTCAAAGTGTTCCTAGATTCCAGACTCAGGAACCATTTAGGAGGAAAGGCTCAGTTCTTTGCCCCACGTCAACGAGTCAATGCTCCCCTCCCTCTGCTATCAACCCCCCGAAGACTCCCCCTTCATAAAGGAAACAAAAAGAAAGCTAATGAAGTGCTCGTGAAGAACTGTCCATGAACTGAATGTGGCCAGGATCCCTGGGAAAAAAAAATCATCCTAAAGAACCAATAGCCATGTATATATATGATGGTCATATATATGCTGAAGTATATCTTTCTTTAGCTTTCCTTTTGTACAATCAAATTATATTCTAATGTAGGTAGTACCTGACCATTTCCAGTTTGAGTTATGGGACTGAACTTCACAGGAATACACACTTAAAAACGTATGGCTGAAACACAAGAGTTTTAATAACAAATTCTCCCTAGCCATATGCAAAAGTGTTTAATGAAGTTATCTCTGGTGAGCAGTGTAAGTTTTCTCCTCTGAGGTGCATCCATTCCTTTGCTCCAACATGGGAATGATAACTCTGGATCTTCTCTTAAGAGAATGCCATAAGATTGTTTTTTTTTAATTATTATTTTTACTTATTTATGTGATTAGAAAAAAGCTTTTCATGACATTTTCAAGACTTTTTTTTATATAGTGAGATAAAGGATAAAGAATAGAAATTAATGTTCTAAAAGAGAAGCATCTTACAGTAAGTCTAGTTTTATTTTAAGTCAGAACAAATTTAAATATGATTTTTTAGAACAATGGGAAGCAGCATCAACAATGACATTTCCCAGTTAACTAAGTAGTAGGAGACGTGACCCTTTACCACTGCAAATACAGTCATGAAATCCAGGGGCTCTAGCAGGCTATTTGGTGTTAAAGAAGAGAAATGCTTGAGATTTGTTTAGAATATATTCTTTATTATTTTGCGGACTGTGTAAATTTTAATACATGATTGAATTTCTACATCTTTATTTAGTTTCAGCACATCCTGGTCTCTCCAATTCACTGAAGTGCACCTTTATTATGTACTGTCAGATTTTATGAAATATTGCATATGCACCTATGAATTTATAAAAATAATATGAAAGGGAAATTGTAGCCATAAAACTGATCAAAAGTTAGGTAAAACAATCAGTCACTCTTTAGTGTGTTATGGCTTTGCACAAATATCAGATGTTAAAACAATCTATGATGCTTTTTATTAAAGGCACTTTCTTCAGATACTCCTTCATATTTAACTATCTAGCATTAAAAAGTATATCTCTTGGATCATACTTTCATACAACAGTCCAAAAAGGCAGTATTATAAAATGAAGAAAAGAATTTTTGCATTAAAATATGAAAATATCAAGAAATAACACACATTTTAAAATAGGTTTTGGTCCTTTCAAAATAGGCAATTGCATTCAGGCAATAGTGATTTCTATTCCTAGATGCTTGTAAAATAATATCCCCAAAAATGAACTCTTCCAGTTCCAGCGCATGGATATGTCTAAGTCGGGCAGATCACCCTCTAA
The DNA here is from genome assembly GCA_013389825.1 of Crypturellus undulatus. Lineage (NCBI taxonomy): Eukaryota > Metazoa > Chordata > Aves > Tinamiformes > Tinamidae > Crypturellus > Crypturellus undulatus. The sequence continues at coordinate 559,203 of VWPW01032577.1, read as the reverse complement.
CTATCCCCAACAAAAAGATACAGATTTTGGAAACTAACTCGTGCTCCCGCCAGCTGTGTGGCAGGCAAGCAGGCCTACAGCTCCGTGTCTCTGTATCTGGACGGCTGTCCGTAGTAGCCCTTCCTGGAGTGGTCGGCGAGCTGCCGGCGGTACCGCTCCTCCTCCTCTGCGTCGCTGCCGTAGCCGCCCGGTCCCTCCGCGTAGGCTCTGCCAGGGGGTTTCTGCGGTTCCGGAGCTCTGGAGCTAACAGCAAGAGGGACGAGAGACAGGCAAAGCTTACCTCCACCCTGAGCCCCACAGGAGCGGTTTCCTTGGCCCAGAGCGCGTGCGCTTTACTGCCACGCACGGCCTGGGAGGGCAGAGAGAGCAGGCGGAGGCCCTTCTCGCCCATCCTGGCACAACCAGCACGCGCACGGCCCTGGAAACATGCTCTGCAGGGACCCCATGCCGCTGCATCCCATCGAATCCAGGGAGCCCACCTGGAAGATGGCTAAATTTACAAACATTAAGTACAACATCCCACGCAAGAGTTTCAGAGCTTTGGAGGCACTTCCTGGGCAGAAAGAGGTTTTCAGGCATTGCTGCTACCCCAGTTGTGACCAAAGGTGACCCACACTTCCCTCATTGCCCTTCAAACACTGCGTTATTTATAATCCTGCTTTCTCTTTTGCATCTGCAGTCTCCCGTCACCGGGCTTGCCGGCTCTGAAGACTCCTTATGCGACATATTTCTTAAATTGGTACCTTCTCTGCCCGCTCGAGGCTCTCTATTGCCGGGTATACTTAAAGCTGGGCAGTAAAAACCCACACATTTACTTTTTATATACTGTGGTGCTATTCATTTAATGTGGCATGAAGCAGATACATAAAAGAAAGATCTACCGAGAAAAGGAAGGGCATTTCACCAGTTTCAAGAATAAGCATTTTTTCAGATCCCATATTGTGCAAAACTATGACATTACTCATGTCTCTCAATACCCCCCAGTGCTTGAACATTCCTCCCCGGTCAGTCATTAACGTTCTATTAGAAAGGCAATACCACTGATATCCAAAAGTCACCAAATCATCTGCATATATGGTTAAACAAGACTTTTTATTACTTCCTAAGCAGCCGCTAACACTGTATAAAAATCCAGCATGCCTACTGTCTTGAGCCTACCAAGAAAACCTTGAAATTATGCCTTTTTTGATTTCCACTTTTTAACTTTAGATTATATACCATGACACCAGAGGAACTGATTCATTCCCTCCCCCACTCTTCCTCTCCCCACAGAATTGGCTAGGACTAAGAAAGAAAAAGTAAGTTCTCTGTTCTCCAGGGCAGAAAACAAGACTCGTCATATGATGAACTGGCTCTTGCATAGGTGACCCATCCAAGTCATACAAATACTTGCTTTTTCAGGGTAACGTGATGCACTGGACAACCAATTCAAAACTCACTGGAATTTAATGAAAGAGTCTCTGACTTTAATGAGATTCAGATTCAAAAGAAGAGAGTTCTTTCCCCAGCTGTCCCTTGGTGAGGGAACTCAGGCAAGTCTCGTAATCAGTTTCCCTACCCACACAATATATCTGTAACTGAGCAGTATTTTGAAGTAATTAAGCAGTATAAGGTAATTAAAACAGCAACTATAGACTAACGATCATTAAGCCTCTAGAATGGAAAGAATAGACATCAAGGACGTAATGCCAAGAAACTTGAATAAGACTATTTGGGGAAAAAAAAAGGCTCTGAAAACCACTCAGTAAAAGAATATAGTGTTTAGACACTGAAAAACAGGAAGATTTCTCTGAAATTTTGTCCTAATTTTACAGCAGTTTTGAGGAACACCACAACAAAACAATGTAGCAAGAAGTGGCAGAATTATTTTTAGGAGTAAAAGCTGGCAAGATCCTCTTGCTGGTGAAGTAAGCAATCCAGACAGAATGCTTTAAACTGGGTGCACCTTACCTTACGGGCTGGGGCCAGTTCTGGTCTGCCTTCTGCGTTTTGACAGGGACAGCATAAATATCCGGGTGCTTCTGGGCTATTTCAAGCTTTAAAAGAGAGCATAAGAAAATAACTGTTCTTTTTTAAATCTCTCCATCAGAAATTCTAGGCTGACTAAAGTAGGTCACAGCTACATCTGAAACAGTAAGTGCTAACAGATCCTGCCTCTATTCTGCTGGAATACGAATTCAAAACACATGTGAAAACAATGGATTGCCAAAAGCAAGAGGATATTTTTAAGGGTTTGCTTGCTATAGCTACAGTAGGAAGGCTTAATATATGCCTTGTTTTTTACATGCCGCAGTCCTCCCTCCCAAAGTGCCGTAATGCAAGGGCGTGATTTTCATTCTCACTGGGAAAGGGCAGCGAAGGGAGTGTGCATTGCCTCATACCCTGGCATTCTGGGCCTCCTGTAGCTCCTGCATTCTTTGAATCCTTGCCTTATGATCCATCTCTTCAAATATTTTGACTTTCCTCAGCACAGATTTTGGAGTGTTCTCTTGTTCGCTTCCTTCCTCTTCCAACTTCTCCTCCTCCTCCTCGTTGGGTGGGGCTGCTGGCTGGGAGTTTCTCATGACAGGACGCCCAAAGACAGGTTTCATAGAAACAGGTGGTGGTACCGGCTTACTGGATACAGTCGGAGCCTCACTGCTGACAGCCATGCTGCTTGGTTTGGAATCATAGCTCTTGGGAAAATCATATGGATCCTCTTTGCTTTGCAATTTCCCCTGTAAGTATGAAGCCCACAAAGTTTACATCAGCAATCCCAAAACCTTCAAGTGAAGACAAAACTACTAACTTCAGATCTATGTCTTTAAACAGTGTTTATCTTTGTCCAAAGTAATATTTGAAAAGTATATGAATTTTCTCCAGACAGTCATACACCAATTCTGATGTGTACACCAAACTGTAGAGGACTATCACATTTAGATACATTTGTCCCATCCTTTCAAGATTTCCAAAACCACAGTATGTAAGAGGGGATGGCACAGAGATGAGGTGACTCCCAGATGAAGAACAGATTTGTCAGTACTACTGCATGTTGCATATCAGCAGCTGGAGTTTAGAAGTGCACAGAACTCAAGCCTATTTCTAGACCATCTTTATTTCCTCTATATGTAGTTCCTGTATCCTTCTTGAGCAAGGTTCGAACAGTTACTTTTAACAAAGTCTAATGATGAAGGCTGATTCCAAAGACAGCAGATTCTATTTTTGTGCTGCAGAATCATAGCCATCAGATTTTTTTTTTGCTATAAAGTTTGTTTTTGCTATACTAAAAATGTTCCTTTACGTTTTTAACAAACACAGTTTGTGTGATCTCTGTAGAGATCACACATATTTGAGAACTGTTTGAGAAACACTCAGTTTTCACTCTGTTGGACTCTGCAACACTTTCCTTCCTTCCTTCCTTCCTTCCTTCCTTCCTTCCTTCCTTCCTTCCTTCCTTCCTTCCTTCCTTCCTTCCTTCCTTCCTTCCTTCCTTCTTTCCTTCCTTCCTTTCCTTCCTTCCTTTCCTTCCTTCCTTTCCTTCCTTCCTTCCTTTCCTTCCTTCCTTTCCTTCCTTCCTTTCCTTCCTTTCCTTCCCTCCTTCTTTCTTTCTCTTCACATTTATCACATTTATCCTGTTTTCCAGTCCCTGGTAATTCTTGGTTCTCTCCCTAATGTGCTATCCTGAAAGTTCTCTAAACAGCAGAACTTTACATTTAGATTTGTTTCTACGAGCCTACCTTAGGTGGTTCAGGCTTGAATGCAGGAGGTGGACTAGGATCTCTGAGGATCTCCCTGCTACCAGCCTTTCTCATCTGAGCTCTTGGTTCTGGGCTAGATTTCTTTAAACTCTGTGAAAAGAAAATAAATTAGAGAGATAAATTAAGAGAGACAAATTCACTGCAGCATCCAGTAATTCAATCATTTTTCATCTGTTTCATGTTTACTATTTTGGGAACTGTAAGCAGGAGTCAAACGCCTGAACACAACCATTAGAGAGCTAATTGCAACATTCAAGGTGACAAGACATCATCAAGAAACCTACAGTTAGGCAGAAAAACAAAGCTATTCTTACTTTTCCTTAACAAAACGCACCTTTAAAATTCTACTAGAGCTAAGGTTATGCTGAAGCTAAAAGTCAGATTGTTGTCAGCTAGAATTGCAAGAGACATCTTCCCCTTTTGTTTTTAAACCATACACACAGGCTTTCTGAAAATCTTAAGTGCAGCCTGGCTCAAAACCCAGGCATCTCACCTCCTCATGATGCACAGGCTCGGAGGAACGGCTAACAGATGAAATCTGTGGCTCATCCAAAGGCTCATCAAGCTCATTGTCAGTGTATGCACCTCCTTCTCCATCTGTATCTTCCAGGTCACTGATCAGTCTGCTGTCACAGCTCAAATAGTCAGCACCCATTGCAGTAAGGTAAGACATGCGATCATCAGCATCATCTTCCATACCATCCATCTACAGAGATAAAGGCAAGAATTTAGAAAAGAAATAAGGACCAAAGAATTAAAAATTAGACTCTACCTAGGTCTTAATACTATGCTAAAGGATTCCTTAAGAAATGAGCTTGCAGAACAGAAGTTCTACTCCAGTATAAAAACAGAAAGTCCTGCAGTCCTTACCATCTTCCTCCCTAGCCACAGCACTACTGATGAAAGCTCCAGAGTACAACAGAAAGAACAATAACACAACATTTTGGCTATCAAGAAAGACATCAAGTAGCTAGCACTTGTCCAAGCTATCCAGCACAGAAAAACAACACTTAAAACAACTATTACTGGTAAGAGAGGATATTCAGACACCTGCACAGTTTACTACCTACAGCATGGACTGATTGCCTACCTTTCCTTCTGATACCCATACTGTTTCACCTTGCTGTTGCTGAATTGTGTCTTTCAGACTGCCATACCAGCTATCATTGGCTGAGTTCAAATTGATGGTGGCTGTAAAAAGTGAAAGACAAAAGCATACATATGCAGAAAATGCAATACAATCCTTTTTGTAGTCTTTCTGATTTTTTTTTCTGTTTGTTTCACTAATGTGATAAACAGCCATTTCATTTAAATTGCTAATAAAAGCACAGTGTTGGTATTGCTTTTTTCCCCAGTATACTCAGTCCCAATCTCTCGGATATTAAAATATGGCAGAACATGGAACTTAGAAAAGAAACAGGGAAGAGATTACTCATGACCACTGCCTTCACACTCCTTTATTTATATCCTACATATGATTTAATTTACAGGCAGCAAGTCTCAAGTCTTACACATTCACATCCACAGTTCTCAGTGTCCACCCAGCTGCACACACCTTCTTCCTTACCTGTAAAGAGGTGGGAGCAAGTTTTCTTCAGCTTGTTTGCTTGCTCATAAAGCTTTCTGGAGCTCTTGTTAGATGTGGAACAAAGCCTTTGTCTCATGGTTTTCACACCCTGCTTGCTGTCTGGGTTAAAGAAGACTACAATTGGAAACCATTGCGTGTAATTTAGCAGATCCACTGCTTTAGGAGTCACATCCAACAGAGCATGTTTATCCTGTTAACAAGAAAGCTCACATCAGTGTTCTTCCTCAGGAAGGCAAGAGATGGTGATGACATGTAAGGGAGCCTAGGAAAAGTAGGATGTTTCCTTCCAAATATGGCTGTAATGAGTTAGATTTTTTTTTTCATAGTTACATTCCATTCAGGAAACACAAGAGGCACCTTTTTTTTCTTGCCTTCAGATCTAACTTTCTGAATCGTTTTGGTCTGAATGCCCACATAACTCATGTTAATTAAAATATACCTTTTCCCCACCCTTGTCCTTTAAGTAAGAGGTGAAAGTTAAATAACCTCTTTCTGCACGTGTCTTTATCATAGCTTCCATTGCCACAGTTATTCTGTGGTGCCATATGCGGACTCTTGTCTGCACTAAAGATGGCTTCTGAGCTACCTATAGTGCCAAGACAGATGGGATTCTCCAACGTGTGCCCTAGGGGATCCTTCTCACTTAACTGAGCTTTTTTAGTTTGGCGAATTCTTGATTTCCAGCTATTTACTGATCTCTAAACAGTATTTTTAAAAGTATTTAAGATGATACTTAAGATAATATTAAGCTAATACAGTCACAGGAAAAAAAACTAATCAAAACCAAACAAATAAACAAAAAAACTTAGTTATCACAGTCATTCCCCATTCAGTAAACACAATAATAAAGTGAAGTAAATTAAAATGTTAACTTTTTGATGACACTAGAAGCAGGTAGAGCACTCAAAGACAGTAAGGGCTACCCTGGCAAATTCAGAAAGTATGCAATTGAGCACAGTTGCCCCCCTGTTTAAATTTACAGTAGACACAGAAAGGTGAAGTTAACTTCTAAGATCAGGTTCACTCTGACACTTGAAGACATCAACTGAAATAATAAAAATTGTTGTTCAACACATTTCAGAGCAGCCTCATCCTTAAACCACATCTGCTTACCATAAAAATAAATAGAGTGAATATCTGAGGACATTCCTAAGTTTTAGGAGGAAACAAATACAATAATATGCACTTGAGTGCAAGCAATTTTCACAGATTTACTCTACCTGCTCAATGATTTGCCTCACAGTGTTTAAGCGCACAACCCCAGTCGACTTCTCCGAACCTGCATCTCTGGGTTCTGTCTCTGCAAAGACAACAATTCATCTTACCAAGCGTAGCTGTGAGGACGTGATTCTCAAATTACCCATCCTCCCATTGAAAGATACTGAATATAATACGTTAAAAGGAGGACTTACTTGCTGTTTGGTACAGATGAGGCAAGTCATTTGACAACTTCTCCATAGCTACGTCTGCAATAGGGCCAAATATCACGACGGGTCTCTTAAAACCAGCTGAAATCAAAAATAGTTAAAGCTGGTGTTATCAGGCTGGTTTTATGCATAGAGATGAGAAGTCCCAGTTACTGTAAAATGCTGTGGACAGTTTAAGATATTCAGAAAACTCTTTTGACAAAATTTTATCTTCTGGAAGTTTGTGCAAGAGCTTATCTTTTTCATACAGAAAGCTATCTTTATCAGTAGGGAAAGTGCAAGGGATATTTTTAATAAGGAAATGGGGAAGTATAGAAAATAGATGAGCCTTCATACTCCTTTTAATGATGATGAGCTAAGAGGATTCTACATGCCGAAAACACAGAGCACATCTTCAGAGTAGTCTTCCCATCCAGCAAACTAGGCTAAACACAGTGGGATTTGTGTGAACTAAGCTACAAATGCATAAATATCTACAGGTTGGCCTGCAGAAACAAAAAAATGTAAATTTTGTAATGTCTGTCAAAACAGGTGCAATCACAGCCCTCCCTTAAGTCAACAGGGAAGCTCACTCCATTGCTCAGTCTTTATCTTGGAACTTGGGAGCTCCCTAAAAATTTCTTCCACACTGTTGACATATGTCTATACACAGGAAATTATTTTGACCTGCCCAACATGACTAATACTAAACCTAATTCAGAATTACAGAGATGACATCTGAACAGTCATCTGTTCAATTACATTTGAACTGCCTACTGAAGCTACTTGGGCTTTATTTTCTCTGAAGATACTATATTGTTAAATGGTGTTTATGAGCAAGCTAATGTCTCATGCATATGAGAGTACTTGCAGAGCTGGCCTAAGGGAGACTGAGGAAAGCATAAAACCTTTTGTATTTTTCCTTTTTCATTTTAAATTCTGAAGCTAACATATAATTTAGAGGTAAAGGACTTCAACAGTGTATGCTGTTGAAGTAGTTTAAAATGGCCAAAAGCTTTTTTGTAGTTGTTAATAACATCCAGAAATTCAAATCCCAATAAAAACATCATTTCTTTCTGTTGCTCAGATTTAACCCCGAGGCTGAAGGTGTTTGAAAGCACCTACTTAGCTGACCAAACATTTGGGCACTAACAGAACGAGCAATAAGCAGACATCAGGTTCTCACCATCTGACTTACCCTCACGCAGCTGAACTCTCTCATAAGCTGGGAACTTTGTGCTCACAGATGCAATAGCTGTCAGGTCTTCACGACTCTTCCTCAGGTTCTTCTTCACTCCGGATCGTTGGCCACGTGTTCTCCAGAAGTCTGCCCTGTCACTTGAGCCATCTTTCTGGGCATTCTGAACGCTAGCCATCTGCTCAGCTCTGACACAGAAAACACAAAGTTCATTTGTACAGAGCTAGTCAAAAAGGCACAGAAAGTCTCTCTCGAAAGTCCTATGAATTCACAACAGATAACTGGGCAGGAAGGTAGCCATGTGTGGAGAAAAGAATAGAGAAATCAAAGCAATCCTCGAAGCAATTCAGCCTGATGCCCTGACTCACCACAGCTGCAAGACTGATGGGCAGGAATCAGTCCAAGCCTTTAAATTGCTAATAAAAACACAAATAAAACCCAGCTGCACAAAGGTGGTAACAGACTGCAACTCAGAATTTAGGAACTAAGAACTTACTCCCACTCTCCTTTCCATCAGGCTTCTTAAGGTAAGTCACTAACGCTTACAAAGAAAGGCCTCGAGTCAAATTAGTACAAAAGAGAGGACACAATGCACTAAAGCAGTACAGGTGGTAGGATGGGAGACTGGAAGGAAATCACTTCAGAAGCATGATTCAGGAACTTCTGTACAATGTAAATGAGATATTTTTGTTAAAAGCATGACCTCACTGAATAACTTAAAGGCTACAGTCTAAAAATACCTTTATTAATTCTTTTTTTGGCTGACGAATTTCAATATGCATTCAATCTGTTTACCATAAACTTACAGTAATATCTTATACTAACATTGACTAGAAGAGTATATCTAAGCAAAAAAAAAAAAGCTTGTATTTACTCTAGATTTCACACAGAAATAAGGACTACAGGCACTCCCCAAAAAATATTCTTAAAATATTTTTCCTAAGAGTATACATAAAAATATACTCTTGGAAACTCTCTAAAACATTGATAGCAGAATATCCTTGTACATACAGTAGTTTATACAAGGATACAAAAGAATACAAAAAAACCCCAAATTGTTGGTTTTTTTTCTGTTTTTAGGAAATAAAGCCCTCCCATCCCACGTTATAGAAGAGGAGCTACTTGTCAAAGCTGAGCTAAATGAGGAGCCCTAGGTCTGTGTATCCAATTTAGCACACAGATAACACCTTTGTTCATCCACTCCTTACATAGCGCCAGGTTTCTACAATTTATAGTATTACAGGTACAATTGTTGTGAGAGTCGTGAAGTACCCTAAAAACATTTTTTTCATTCCCATATGGAGAGAAAAAAATAGAAGAAAAAATAGAAGAAAATAGAAAAATAGATAGAAAAAAATAGAAGAAAATCTGTATGATAGGAAGCAAGAACTACACAGAAAAACAATAGTTTAGAAAATAGGAGGCCAACTTACCTGCTCTTATTTGGAATGAGACCTTTTTCCAGTTCATTTCCAATTCTCACTGCCAGCCAGTTTCCCAGTTTGCCGTCATACAGTGTATCAACTACTCTGAAGATCTCCCCTCTGGTGAATGCTAAGCTCTGTGGTGACTCTTTTTCACACTCAAAGTGGCTCCTGATAAAGAATGAATCTCCTCTGCCACAGGCCATGATGTCTCTGTAGACTAAAAGAAGAACTGCTATTTAGTTTTTCTTCTTTTTTTTTGTCTGTCTGTTTTTATCTGGATTGCAATGTACATGATGCTGAACCAAATTATGCCTGCTTCAATTTTAGGCTTTCAGTTTCTTCAGTACTTTACATTTGAAAACAACAGATCAAACTGTCATTCTACCAAACAGTTTTGAAACTTTCCCCCTTCATTCAAAAGATTATTGTCAGTACAAGAATGTTCTATACTCATATGCATACAGCTCTTAGAGCTGAGGCAGGCATGTGCTTTCACCCGGGTGGCCAAAGCAAAGAGCAGCAATGGTACCTCAATATTACAGTAGGCTGCATCTGCAAACAAGAAAGCACGAGGCTTTGCTTGCTGCCTATCTACTCCTCAGTGAAACTCTCCTATTGCCAGACACTATCTGTCTGTGAATCCGCTACGACTGTCAAGGCACAGGAGACAGGGGACACAAACATTAGAGCTCATGCATCCAAAGGCCGAGGAATGAAAAGTAAAGGTAATAAGCATTAAGATGCCACTCTTCAGGAAGAGAGAGATGCTGTTTGCTGAATACGAAAATGGTGAAGTGCTCTGATAGACACACTGCACGCGCACAACTCTACAACCCTTGAGAGACAGATTTTTTAAACTACTGAAAAAGAGGGAAATAAAAACGTTGTCATGAGAGATCACTTGTTGTTTCACTGCAAAAACAGTGACACCTCCAAGGGCTTCATGGATACCTGCACATTTAGCTCAAAATACCTACCTTCATATTTGCTCTGTGCCAGTATGGTCACTGTTTCACCTTTGGGAATTTCCAATAGGTACAAAACAGCATCTTCCCGCACAATGCCTCTGAAGTCTTGAGTGTTTACCTGATTTCCAAAATAAATAAATAAATAAATAAATAAATGAAGGAATATCCCAAGACTTATATTTCATTGAAAAAGCATCCATTTTTTCTTTTTTATTGTGTTTTTTTTTTAAAAAAGGTGTTTGTTACAAAGAAATAATATAATCTATCCATTAATAGTATTCTTCTGGAAACGGGTGCTGATAGATTATGTCCTCTAGGAGGGAGTAAAACCCATCTAAGTGTGGTAAGAGATGTAAAGTATGAAGAGAACTATTTGAAGGTATGAACATGACTATTTCTGCACTTAATGCAGTACTAGCACTGTAGTCCTACCTCCTCAACAGTGCCTGCTACCAAATATGTTGATGTCACCCTGTTGTTTCTAAAATGCAAGACAATACTGTAATCCTGTTTCAGCATCACCGTTTCTTTCCAATACACACAAGTATAGTCAGGCCTCAGTGATGTTCATCCCTCACCCTCCTGCCAATGCCCATTGCCCCTCTCACTGGATAGAGAATTGACTGCCTCTCCTTATCAGGCATATTAAATCCAATCAAAAGTATCTCTGCTTCCATGCAGCAAGAACAGATTAAAAGAATCATGTTCTGAACACCACCAAATTTTCCAAATCCCACTCAGAATGATAACTTGGAGACAGGGGCAGGGACCTGGGGCTTGAACTAACCTTCACTGAAAATCAGCAGAAATACTTTAAATGGTTTCTAAAGGCCACAGAAATCAAGACCACCACGAGAGAAAAAACGGTAGACTAAGGTAGATTAAGAGAAAATAAGATTTTATCAGCCCTACCTGAATTTTGGAAAAAAAAAAAAGAGAATATAAAATGAAAAAAAGGGCTAGGAAAAATAATAGCAGAAATATAGAATATAGAATAGAAATATAGAAATATAGAAGCAGAAATATAAATCAGTTACCCATGTAAATTCAAGAAATATTAAAGAAAATTATACTGGTCTCAGTTATCACTCTCAGTCCTCTCCCAAGCAAGAGGAAGGACATTAATAAACTCTTATTTCTGTATGATTCTCCCAGCATACAAACACACATACAATGTACATTCTTCAGAACCAACACCTTGACTTCCTAAGAATGCATTTGTCCCCTACTTTCACTAAGAAGCAAACTTTGGTTTGAACTTCAGGGACACATGTTTATACCAGTACCTTAAGAATCTGGTCTCCTTCCTGCAATCCTTCCTCATCAGCTGAAGTGCCTTCTTGGATTCCAGCAATAAATATCCCCACGTCATTTCCACCAGCCAGTCGTAGACCTACGCTGTCCCCTTTCTTGAATTTCACCATCTTCGTATTAGGACTTTGCAATTAAGGTGCAGAAAAAGAATTTCAGGGCAGACATTAGGCACATGAGAGTGACAGGTCTTTAAAGCAAAAAGCCACAACCTTCTCAAAAACATTATCCCAATATTATTTCTCTCAAGAGATAGATTATATTTCAATACTTCTGTAAGGTAAGAATACACAATACTTGCATTTTTTCAGAGTGGAAACTGAACTTGACAGATAGACTGAGTGAATAATCACACAATGATGAATCCTGTTTCCCAAGGTCTTGAGACAATTTCCCACATATTTATGGGTCTTTTTGAAAGCAGTCGAGTTATAACTAATGGCACGTGTTTTTTTCATATACACTTGAAAAATATCATATACATTAAATTTACATACATTTTCTTTGCAATTGAATTAATACGTTTGTCAGACCACAGAAAAGCCTTCAGGTTCCTTGTAATAAGAAATACGTCCAAGAACACTCTACTGGTACAGTAACAATCACATCTTTCATATTCCAAGGAGGGACAGATTACTGGACTAGGTTCAACTTTTTTTCCTGCCAAAACCGCTGTATGCCTGAATGACCTTCCAACACAGAGGATAGTACTTATCTGTCAGCCTTTACTCAGTAATACTATAAGCCTATATTATAAATTCTCCTTCACCAAAATAATCACTTGATTAATTTTTGTATTAGTGACAATATACGCAGGGTCCTACCCAGAGAAGATTCGGGAATATAATCCAGTTGAGAAAGAGAAAAAATAATGTCAGTAAGATAGAAGTCATATAATCTGTTCTTGGCACTAAACTATGAAAGACAGATCACTCATAACGGCCTAAAAAGAAATAAACCAGTGCAACCAAGCGCAAACCAGTGCAACCATGAACAAACCACAGGTTTTGTTCACAGGTACTCACAGAACACTGTGAATACAGTAAAATCCTCCTTACCCATATATTGCTTCATCCTCAGGACTGGGCTTAAGAATCGTTCTTGCAGCTGGTTTTGGTTGCGACACTGTAGGTAAAAAAAGAGACAACAGGAGATACTGAAGTTATAGTTACTGTTTAAAAAAAATACAATACGAAAATATGAAAAATACGAACTATGTTTTCAGTTACCAGATCGTAATTAAACTCCTCCATGCCAAAGATAAAAGCGGATTTAAATGTCCAAGCTTCTCTATGGCTAAAATTCTACTTACTATCCCCTCTTTGCTCTTAAAAAACAGCAAAGAGATTCAGTGGAGGAACAGAGAACTCTTTCAAGCAACCCACCCCAGACTGCAGAAAGAGCTTCATTTGGCTGTTTAGCTGGGCTACAGCAGGTGAGTTCTTGCTGTTTATGTTCTAGTTCTAGTAAGCAACAGTCTTCTGGTAATCTCAGGTGCCTTTCTGAGGCAAAGAATGAAGACAGACACATCTGTGCAGCAGAATGGGGTTAATAATGTGTAGAAGACACATGTACAAGGCTGGGAGGATATACTCTGTGAAAAATAATCCTTCTTTCAACTCTGACCTGGTGCATCATCCTGGTATTTTGGTTCTTTGCTTGTGTCTGCAACTGTGGCAGCGTTAGTAGCTACGTCACTGGTTGATTTAAATGGTGTAGGCATTGCTCCCATTCTTGACATCCTACTGTATGGATCATCTTTTGCACTGAAAGCAGAAAACGAGTTCAGTGAAATCAGAAAGGAATGGTGTATTTTAAGGTGTACTTGATAAGCAAAGGACTAGAAAAGAATGTTTCTTACCTTGGCTTCTCTTTTAGCTTTTCATTGGATGAATGTGAATCTAGATCAGAGTGATGTAATCTGTCATCTTGAGGGGAGAATGATCGGTTTGACTCTATTTCAGAAATATCTATAAATAGAATGAGAACAGAAGAAATGAGGATTTGTTTGTATAACCAGTAGATCTAATCACCACATTAATTTACTATGCCTTCACATATTTATATGCAGAACCTTTGGAAAGAAAAGTGTTGTCACACACACCACACGTTGGACATTCACTAACTACTGCTAACAGCCTTTTTGTTTAAGCTCTCACTGGAACCATCCAAAAAGAAAAGTGATTCACACTAGCAACTTTACATTATTGTTACAGTAATGGAGGGCCATTTTGCATTGAAATAATCAATCATATGTATCAATCAGAGTGTAGAGCATGACAGGACAAGCTAACAACTTCCCACTTGCAACCTCTCACCTTAAATTTAGTGAGCGTACAATTAGTTGGTGCATTAGTTCTTTGGGGAGAAAACAAACAAACAAAAAACAAAATAGCCTTCAGATTTAAATGTCTCAATCTTTAGAGCAAAACCAACAAAAAGTTGAAAAAGCATTCTGAAATTAGAGAAACGGACATCTTGTACTGATTAACATAACATCCTGATTCCACAAACATCCTGCATCCTTCCAAAAGCAAGATTATGTAGTGAGATACAGCTGATACTCTGTGAGAGTTCATTCGTATGAAACAGATACTGGAAATAGAAATAAGTTGTCTAGACGGACTTCATTTCCTCTTGTCCTGGCAATTTTCCCCTTCTTACTGAACGCTGTAACGAATGTTAATGCCCTCAGAAGGAGAGAACAGTCTATTACACTGTTTTATAATTCAAGCTTCATATTAAAGCAACTCTCCTGTTTTGAGAAGTAGGTCATTTTTGTCTGATCAACATTGCTTCTTCCATCTTCCATTGCTTCTCCAAAAAATTTTAATCATATGATCACTGCAAAGCGGTGCAAAATTCTCCTTTCACTTAAAGGAAAAGAGTTTGCTTCTATTTTGACTATTGTTTAGGTTTGGATTTGTTTTGTTCCCTTTTTCTGCAGAGCACCTAACACGATTATACATAGCACAACACTGTATGTTGTAAGTTCCATTTTGTCTTCTATGCACATTAAACCTCACCATCCATTTCTGAGTCACTGTCATTCAGCGAAGGAATGTTGAGCAGCGTCTGCTTCCTGTCCCTGAGGACAACCAGCTGGAGTTTCCCACGTGACTTCTCAATCAATTTTCGGGCATCAGCTAAAGACATGTTCTCAGTCACTGTACCATTGATCTGGACATACAAAAGCAGCAGTGTTACAAGCAAACATTAACTGCACTCAATTTCAACAAATACTGCAGTGCTAAGCATGGCATCTCAGATAAACCGTTTTCTAAGGTACTTGCTATGCTGCCTACAGTTTAACCAGAACACACCTTGAGTATGATATCTCCTTCGTGAAGGTTGCCATCTTTGGTTGCTAGCCCACTATTGGTCATTTCTTTTATGAAGATCTGACTTCCGAGCCGCAGACCATATTCTGTAATTAGAAAAATAATTACTACAGCTTAGAAGAGTAAACAAAGATGCATTTTTAAAAACTATACTCCATACATGTACACTACTCATATACTCCTAGAGAAAAACAAGACAAAATGAACAAAAAAAGAAAAGAGAGACCCAAGAAGCTCACTTAACAGTCTAAATCTCCCATTTCTGTGCTGTCATAGTGGTGAGAACAAGCAATGGTCAGAGAACAGTGAAGGACAGAATATTTGTCCGAACTTGCAAAGGCCAAAGAATGTGCTCATCTAGATGTGTTTATTCAGGCACTGTCTTCTCATCATATTTTGTGTGGTAGAGAACAGTATGGAGAAGGATGAAAAGGTGGAGGCTTTTTTCAGCAGTTGCTCCATGCTAGCCCTGTCCTATCTATGTCCCAATAAGCATCTCAGTTGTTTCGTGGAACAGGAGAAAAATGAAGTGAGATATTTGGATCAGCATCAATACTACTTAAAAAGAAAGGTAATATTGATTTTCAAACAAGCATGGTCTAGAGTAGCTGAAAAAAAAAGTCAGAAAATAAACACTGATACCAAAAATTGAACACTTCCAAAATCTCAGCCTTTGAAAGAGACTGTAGAAAACCCAGATGGATGGCAGAGGTTATTGTGGACTTACTAGCTACATATAAAACTTCCTAACAAAGCCACCTTAAATTTCTCTTTATTGCATTACAGTTATAAGATAATCTGCATCATCTTAACAAACAGAAGCAATACATGTAGGAGAAGAGGAGGAAGAGATCCTTGCCAGGGTCAGTGAAAAGAGATTTTCTGAATTCAGAGTGGGCAGAAGATTTTTACGGATCAAACCAGAGTGCACTGAAAAATACAAGAAAGGGCAGATACATCCCAGTGTTGAATGCCCTTTGCAGCACAGCAGCATTTACATCATGGTGCACTAAGGACCCTGCCTCTGGCCTCTGCCTGCACATATTCTCCAACAGTCATCAAGGAGAGGCTACCTCAGCGGTTGTTTTTTTAATATTCCTTACCTATATCCTGAAATGTTCAAAACCAAACAACACCTGGAATAGCTCCTTCCCTTTAGTATAACACAATTAAACCCACTGTTGAATCGCTATTCCACAGAATCATGATCAGCTCTGGGTTTTCCACCAGAAACAAAAAAATAGGCAGGAGGAAATGGAGCATTCAAGGACAGAGTAGCTCAAAAACAGTGAAACCCTGTAGATCAACAGAGTACTTTGTTCAAACAAAAGGCCAGACTGCCATGTAGAAAGCATCCAAACGTGGCCAGGGGAGATAAATGAAGGACTTCAGTTAACCAGTTAGGTAACTGTAAAAGCAGTGAATATTCAGCTTCCCTCCACGCTCCCACCAAAATCATATATGCTGTATTGAGAACCAATTCCTCCCCAACTGTGGCACCAACCTTCATTATGTTTGCCTTTTGTTAGCAGAACACTGATGGGTCCCTCCTGATCCTGAGCTCCTAGGTACTCATGCCGGTGGCGCGTTTCCGGGGAAGGGCTTCGGGAATAGAGCCTATCCCGGCTCCGGCTCCTCGCTTCCCTTCTGTACCTCGCATCGGCGTGAGACCCGTGGCCATAACGGGGCGGGCTGTAGTCCCCTCTGTAGTCCCGTTCGTAGCCACCGTCCCTGTCGATGCTCCTGCCTCTGCTCTGGTCTCTTCGGTACTCTCGGTCCAAGCTCCTGTCGATGCTCCTGCCTCTGCTCTGGTCTCTTCGGTACTCTCGGTCCAAGCTCCTGTCGATGCTCCTGCCGCGACTTCCGTCCCGGCTGTAGCTGCGCTCCCTGCTGCGGTCTCTGCTTCGGTTGCGCCCTCGCTCCTCATCAGCCCTGTAGCTCTGGTCAAGGTTGTTTCCCCAGCTCTGGCTGCGCCCCCCGTTGCCGCTGTGCCAGCTCCTGTCGCTGTAGCCGCTTCGAGCGCTTCTGCCGTCAAACTCTGCGTGATCATCCATGACATCTAGAGCTCTGTCCTCGTAGTCGAGCGAGGGGCTTCTCCTCAAAACAGCAGCTTGGACCTTGCGTGGTCTTTTCACTACCTGTCCAATGCAACGTGAAACAAATAAAAATAACCAGTTGGATGTAAAATGTAAGAGATAAAAAGTTCTTTGCACTTCAAATGGAAGGGCAAGGAAGAGACCTAAATCCCAGGTCACTTCACAGCAACACGTCCTACAACGGAAACTAATAGGTTTACAGAACAACCAGTAGAAGGGACTGTCAGGGATGGCAGAAGAAACTTCAAATCATTGGGAGGATAAAGAAGAGCAGGATGTTACCAATCACATCAGCAACAGCATACTATTACAAGTTTGCTGCAACAGTTGGAGTAATGAATACAGGTTTTCCTAGTTTAAGGAAAGTTTTAGGGAGTATGTCAGCCCCTCTTCCCAGTCCTTCCTTCCCTTCTGTATGCCTCTTCATTGAGGAAAGCCAATCTGGGCAACAAATTCTTGGACCAGTTCTGCTCCTGTAAGTTATCCTCTGTTTCACAGAACTGTTCTTTTTTTTTTTCAACTGCACTTCACTGTTAATTTAAAGGTTGGTGACAAATGGTTTACTTTCATTTTTTCCAGAAGATAATTTTCTGATACTGTCACTTAATTTTGATTTGCTTCTCCATTTAAAAAACAAAACAAAACAACAACAACAACAAAAAAAAAAACTAACACACAGGTCTTCATTCTCAGTTATTTAGTTTGTATGTTCTGTTGGGAAAAGGCTTGCATTGCCTTATGCATTAACAGTAAACTTCACAGAAGAAAACCACAGCCTTGACTGGTTATGGATATACCACATCACACAGCAAATGCATTTATAATTTACTTACAATGGTAGCCACTTTTCCACTTTTTCTAAGTTGTTGGACTGCAAAAGAATGCTGAACATTTTCCATTGGGGTCCCATTAACAATGACCACCCGGTCATTTTCTCTGCAAAAAGGGAGGGAAAAAAGAAAGAGATTTTAAGAGAGTCTTCCTGAAAATACTATTTTTTTTCACTTCATAAGAAAGCACTGAAATGGCATGATTTTCTGAAAAATGGTATTCACGCCACATCTGCTCTGGAAGACAGTTCATCAAAAAGTGCTGCATTTCACCAAGCCTTGCCTTCCCTAAAACACAAGCCAAAACAGACTGAAATCTCATTGTTTCAGATCTCCTGCATGTTAAATAGACCAATAAGACTTAACTCAGTCATCCCAGGAGATAGCCCCATAGCACATGCTTCAGCGAAAATGGTTACTACCAGTAAGACAACTCAGCTCAAAAATGGCAAGGAATCTTCTAATTTAAAAAGAAGATTATATGCTTTAAGCTTCTCTTTTTAAGGCATTTTCTCTAACTTGTGAATAATTTCTACCCTTCCAGATCCTTTTACTGAATGACTTTGTCACAGGACAGCACACTATATACCACTATCGGTTTTATCTGGGCTTTATACAGAAATAAAATGACTTTCCTCCCAGTTCACACATCCAAAAATGGCACTGAACTTAACACTACAGAACTGCACTAAGAGTTCATATTGACTTGTGATTTATCCTAAAAAGCTGTTCAAGGACTGAAGGAAAAATACTCATATTCACAAATTATTTCCAAATCACAGATGATTATTACACAGTATTGATCAAAGATGTGTTGCTATTTAGAAGATTTTATGTCTGTGTTTGAGAATTGTCTGTCATCTGCAGTTCCAAATACCCCTTTTAACTAGTACTTCATTAGCTACTCCCCATGTCAGCTTCTTAATTACCTCACCAAAAATTAATATTTGGCAAATGATCAGAACATAGTTTTTTGTTTGTTTGTTTTACTGCATAGCTTTAGGTTTCTTCCAAATCATTTTTGACATTCCAGATCAAAGAATAAAAACCTCATCAGCTGTTGGCTAAAATTTAACCACTTATTCCAGTCAGTAGACTTACAAATACTCGTCTGTTGCAGATGTAGCCTAATTAAGAAAGGTGGTATGAGAAGGACCACAGAAGCACTTAATTTCCAACCTTGTTTCTTTCAAATACAAAATAAATGTTTAGCAAATGCTTTTGCTTCTCTTCCCTCCCTCAGCTCCTGACACCTTACGAGTGAAAAATCAATATTTCCTTGGACTATATGGCTGACTTAAGCAAATCTCTTTAAAGACTCACCACCTGTTTCCCACAGGTGGAACAGGAAGAATGCTTAGAGATGCCAATATTTCTACTGTTTCTTTAAAAGAAATACAACCTTTAAAAGAAACATACTTGACTGTGGAAGCTTTTTGACACCGTTGAAATTAAAGTTATTATAAAATAGCAAATAAAAAATATCTCTACATATGTTTTCACTTGGAACAGACATTTAGGTCTTAAAAGAAGCAATAAAAAATTGCTTACTGAAGTAACCCGTCGGCTGGACCACCTGGGAGTACATCTGAAATGACTATAGATGTTTCACCATTTTCAAAATGAGGGTTATCTCTGCCACCAGAAACCGCAATCCCAAATCCTCGTTTTGAATCCTAGGATAAGAAAAAAACAATACAACAAGATTCAGTTCCATCCATAGGTGTTCTGATAGAGAGAAAGAATAGCACAAATGTTCCTGTGATGGTGCTCTATTTAGTTATAATTAGTTGAAAAAAGACAGTTGTGGGAGAGACACCATACCTATAGATTTAAAAAGGAAATGAGTTTTATAAACCATGAAACCAGAAGATATATGCTGCTGTCCAGAACCTCAAGCAGTTAATAGCTAATAATTACAGAAAGGACTCACTAATTTAGTCTACATCGTGCTCCCTTTGGTCATTCACACCAAATTAATTTTTGGATCTTTGGAGACTTTATTATTAGAGAATTAGAATTGTTGTTCTATTTGGCGAGCAGCTTGGCACACTGGAGCAGCTTTTCCAGAATCTCAGGTTCATTATAATTGCTATCTACTTTATAACTACTACTTGCTCCTCAAACATACAAAAATTTCAGCTAATTACCAAAAGCATGCAATGACCTTGTGAAAGGTCTGTAATTATCCTCACTCACAAGTGAGTATTTTCACTAAGTAACTAATGTTAAATTTGTCTTCACAGAAATGTCAAATACCCCAAATCCTTATGTTTGGCATTCATAAAATCAGAGAACAGCGTAACAGGGTAGGAGGGAAACATGTCTCTAATATGTCTCAGGCTGCAGCTGAAACATTGGTACAACTGAACTGCAGACAAGGTAGTGTGCATATATATTCAGCTAAAAAAGCAAGTTTTAACACTATCATTGATTTCATACACCTAGTTCTACTTCCTATAGATGAAACTTCAAAACTACATTTAAAAAAAAATATTTTTAATATAGTGACAGAGAAACTGATCCTGCAGTGCTACCTGCAACCTTACTGATGTGCTTCTTCCCTAACTCCCACTCCCCATGTGTGTTTGTAACCTGCTCGTCTACATTCCACTAACGTCAACACTCTGCAGTAGTTTCTCTGGGTAAGGAAAAGCAACATAGTTATTTGAAACTGTGTTTAACTTGACAAGCCTTAGTTTGACAGGAGGGAGACTGATTCTTCAAACCAAAAAAAAAAAAGCAATAATAATTTTTGCTTGGCATGGCCAACCCCCCTTTGCTGCGCTAGTGGTGCAAGTGTGTCACTGAGGTAAGCAGTAATGCTCAGGTACAAGATATTCAAGATTAGGAAAGTTAGGAAATAACAAGAACTGATGACTACTTCTGCAATCTTTATACTGCTTGCCCCTAACCTAAAACAACCAAATCCTTTCTCAACAATTCAGCACATGAAAAGAGTTGCGTAGGAAAAGTGGCTGTTTCACATTTTGCCACCAACTTGAGGCTTTTGCAGACCACAGAAAAATCATAAAAAAAAAAAATAATAGCTCAGGACAACCTGTGGGCTGAATCTGCACATTGAGGTTGCTGGAGAGGCCGGCACCACAACCACAGCACATA
Source organism: Crypturellus undulatus (assembly GCA_013389825.1). Classification (NCBI taxonomy): domain Eukaryota; kingdom Metazoa; phylum Chordata; class Aves; order Tinamiformes; family Tinamidae; genus Crypturellus; species Crypturellus undulatus. The sequence goes on along the minus strand of VWPW01032577.1, from coordinate 538,178 downwards.
CCTGGTACCATCATGTGGACCCTTAGCTGATATACACCTCAAAATGCACAGATCTACTACAGCTTTGCTTCGTGTAGTGCTCTCAAGTGCTAAAAGTGGCAACGGGTGTACATGTATTTTAAAACCATGAACAACAGTAATTTCCTAGTAGATTCCATACAGGCAGATGAGAAAGTAGACANTAAAACATACCCCCCCCCCCCCCTCCCCACAAAAAAAAATCAGCAGAAACATGTTCAGTGATGACTATAAAGCTCTGATATTAATGAAAACCTCAAAACAGAGCCATCTGCCTTGTCATTAAGGTTATTCAATGCTGAATTTAGGTACACAGCTAGTACATACTGTATTAGGCTGTCATTACAAAGCCCAAACAGTAGCAAATATAGCATATAAATGATTAATTTAATTTATGCTAACACTGAAGAGTGACACAGCTGTATGAGCAACTAGCAATTAAGCTTTAAAATGAAACACATATCTGATTTGGACAGTTTACTAATCATATTTTAGACTCAAAGTTGCTAATTACATCTTTTGCAAAACATACTTAGACTAAAACTGTGCTTGAATATTTTAAAACTAAAAATATAACAGGCACTCACCTTTTGTAAGGTCACAGTGTACTGTTCCCATATCAGCTCTTCCATGCCTGGGGCCTGTTACACACAAAAGCCAATTAGCAAGACGGAAAGCAGACAACTATCTAATCTGAAATGTGAGATACTATACCAAAACAAAGACATAAAAATAATATATACAATCTAATCATTTGGTAAAGTTAGAATAAAATGTATGTATTTCAGTTAACAGCATTCCTTAAAAAGGGCGATAAAAATATTAACAATTTCTGGGATAGCAGCACCCCTGGAGTTTCATGAGTTAGGAGTCCAGCTCAGTCCCATTTTCAGGAAAAGCCTCGTTCAGTAAAAGCATTCCACTGAGATGCATTAGCATTATATAGCCTTGATTCAAATGAAAGCCTCCCCATTCCAATACACACTAAATTCAGTAGTTAGGCCTGAGGTCTTCAAAACCAAAGAGCTTTTGCATCTTTTTCTTTATGTTCACATGAATTCAACAAAATCTTAAATCCACTCTGGATGATGTAACTTAATATTTAGATTCCCTTGAACAAATTTGATCTTATAAAAATAACTGTGTGTATAACACATTTATATGCATTTCTCTTTCTCAGAAGTCACTTTCTTTTATTTACACAGACAGTTTCACCTTTCTCGTTAGAAAACTAATCCTGAACTGACCAGTTTATCTATCTTACTTAATATATCCTGAAATCTTTCCAATCTCACAGCTTAAAATATAATACACAATAATCACCCAGCTGTGGTCAATCATACAGTACACAGCCACCCCTTTGAGCACTTGGCCTACAAAAGGGGGAGAAAAATGAACTGTGATACTGCACAAAAATTTCAAGGTGGAAACACCCATTTACAGAAGGATAAAAAAACAGACATTGTGTGGGTACACGTAGGCCATACTCAAGCCACAGGTTTATTTGTTTTAACTTCCAAAGTGGGTTTCTTTCTGGAAAGTTAAAGCGTTTAAACAATTTAAAAAAAAAATGCAGACAGGCTTTTTAAAGGGATAACCAGCAAGAACAGATAGAGAAGCCATACACAGGAGGGTTTGCCTGTATTTTGAAGCATCTCTGTTTTTCCAAAGCAAGTATTTTCTGGCTGCTCATAACTGCCAGGCAAGCTGTTGTTCCTGTTTCTTGCATGAAAAGTACCCCATGACATACACTTATCCCCTTGTGGACTCTGAGCATCCCAAAAGGAATTGCATTTACATTTTCTACTGCAGAGACATCACAATAAAAAAAAAGAAACAAAACCAAAAGTGAGAGTCCTGCTTAGCATTCCTGAATACCCAGGGTATTCAATGTACTAATTGATAAACCTGTAGCACAGAAACTCATTAAAACATTGATATTGTTTGCACAGAGAATAGAAACTGCAGAAATATGCTTCTTGGGACAGTTAGGAAATGAATTTTAACATAGCTGGAGAAAAAGTAGTTATTAAAAGAAATAGTTATTAAAATTAACACAAGCAAGTAGTTTTAAATGTCTTACTTGTTTAGATAAGATGCAAACGGGTGACGTTTATAATTGTTAAAGTATACATATCTTGGGTCAGTGAATTACTGTGTTCCAACTCTGGTAGTCCCAGGGTACTGGTGAGATATGTAACTGTTCACCTCAGTGTGAACCATCTCACTACACTTGTTTCATCACAGGGAACCACGTTAAGCAAAAAGCTTTCTCCCTCACTGTGTGTTTTTTTTGAGCTGTACCACAGTGGTAAATACAAGTGACTAAGCTTGCTCGTCTGTCATGTATGAAAATGGGTGAATAGTTTACCTGCTACTGACCCCTGGCTATACCATCACTGTCCTACTTTCCTTTATGATATTTTTAAGCTCTGCAGAAAACCAGTCTGTGCAGGAGAACTGCCTCAGTGTCACTCAGATTCCAGCTGACTTCACTGAGCAAGGTTTCAGGAAAGAGAGATGGTACCAAACGACAGGGAGAGCTAAAGGACAAGTGCCTGGTTTCAAATTTTGCAGAATTCAGTACAAGGCCACAAAAAGAGACTGAGGGAGGCACAGTAAAGACACCGGCTGTGGATTTATGATGTAAAACAACTGAGCTAGCAGGACTTTCCTTCCAGAAAGATAGGCATGCCATGAAGAGTGGCAAGTGAAACCTTGTGCACAATACGGCACGCTCATGTCATAAAGCACAGTACCTTAAGCTAACAAAGTGGAGCTTATGTTGCTCCGAGGAGTAAGTTGCACACTATCTGAACACAAAAATAGGATGCCGAAAGAAAATACGGCCTAAAGATACTGCAAGTGAGTCATGCAAGATGCTGAACCTATAGCATCATCTCAGCTTTGCCCAGCTCCTCACAGCACTAGTGACTGTCTCAGGTAGCTCTGGTGCAAATCTGAGGAGTTTATTTTTAGCTTGTTATTAGTGAACATTCAATAAAAGCTAATAAAATACTCAACTTTAAACTCATAATTACTTGTTAAAGTGATGTATTTTTAGAAACTGCTTCTTAGGGAAACTGCCTCCCAGTCAATGTATGCTATATGAGCAAATAAAAGTACATTGTGTGCTTGCAAAGCTTATTTTCCAGAATCAGGGCAAAAGAGACTGTTTCCTGCCATACTGATAAAATTATGCAGGCTACATAATACAGTTCAGGGAGCTAAATGGTCACCTTGGTAGCCCATAAGGCACAAAACACATCTGCACTCCCTTAAATCTCCAAGTAATAATCTCTTTAACATTATAAAATGTACTGCTGCCTGCCACTACTGAGATACTAACCCATACTGACAGATTAATGGGGAAGAGAAGATTGAGGAGGAGGGAGAGACTACAAATGTTATAAATCATTGTTTGAGGAATTGAGCAAAACTAAAATTAAAGTCTCTACCACAGTAAATAAAATCCTGCTATAACAGTACTCCAGAGCTTATACTATGACTTTCCTCCTCATGCATCAAGTGATGAGTTACAAAAAGCCTCCCTCATCCCCGCCAGTTTCTTCATACTTCACCCACAGGGAAGCACAGTGGGATCCTGAGCATTTTGCACATCCCTTGCAGGAGCACAACAGTTAACAAAGCAAAACACCGGGAAGGGGAAGGCAAACAACACAGTTAAGAAACCATAGCCACTACAAAAAGCAAACATTTGCTTCCCTACCTATGTTTTATACAGATAGCAGGCTAGCTGCAGTAAATGCAAATTAACTAAATTCATTAATGACAAAAGTCAGTCCACCAATAATTAAATGCTGTAGTGGGAACATGCTTCAGTCTGACTAATGCTCATATACCAAAATGATAGGTGCTTTCTGTGTACCCGAAATAGACTTTTAATAGGATCTTTGGCAGAAAACTAGTCAGACCCCTGCAGCCATTTCTGTGCTACAAACAGGCAGCTGTTGCAACTCTCACTGACAGTCATCAAGGGATTTATGCAATTACTTGCTGCTGAGAGATCACCATATCCAAGTTCATCCACACTAAAACACATAAAAACACAACCAGATAACCTGCCACAACACTATCTGACTGCAACACTGAGTTGGAGAGAGGAAAGATATATATATATACACACACACATATATATATACACACACATACACACATATACAGTGAAAGGTGGTGAGGGAACAGCATGACTTGGAGAAAGAGACAACAAAAAGCAACTCACATGTCCTTTTAAAATCCTCAACTTTTTTACTGCATGTGACCACATTCTCTGCAGAGCTTGAGCTGTCTTCATTGTTGCCGGATATAATCTGTTAGGGGATGCTGAACATCCCAGTCTTTTCATCTGTTTCTACCACTCAACATGGTTATGTAATTCTAATACAATAGTGGCCTACATACTCAAACAAATCCTGCTGTCAGTTTCACACAGGAATACATGAAAACCACAGTCAAGAAATCTCTAAATAGCTAAACTAACTCTCATTTTAAGATACACCAGAAAAAAAACAGCAGAGTAACCTTAAATAATAATAATTTAAGAAAAGAAGTGTTGGAAACAGATTAATATGCAGCAAGTTATTCTTATTCCAAGCACATATTGGTTTCCTTGCCACCAAGAACCTACCTAAAACTCTAAAGAACAAAAGGGTTAAGATGCAAACTGGAGATTAATTGAAAATTCATGTTCTAATGACAATATTTGACAGTAAAACCTATCACTTGACTTCATTATTGTAATTTATGCTACAGTTTAGCAACTTCTATCAAATTTTAACAATTCAAATCCCGAATCCAGGAAATTCTTATGCAGAAATAACTGTACACATACAAGTAGTCCCTTTAATTGCATGTGAAAAATTATGTAAAAACACTTGCAAAACTGCACCTTGGTTTCATATATAACAATACAATGGCTGCAAAGAACAGTATTCCTTAAGCCCTCAAATATTTAATAAGACATTCATAACAGCGATAACTTTATCACACAGCCAAACAGACGACTTTACAGGAAAACGTGTCAAGTTATCATTTCCATCTACGTCCCATAAACACTGTAAACTAAGATCTAATCAAAACATTCCCCCAGACTTTACATAGGCAAACTGCACCAAGAGCTTAAAATGTCCACACATATGAACACATGCCAGGTTCGGCACGTGATGTTAAGCAGAGAGACCACCTGTAGATTTCAATTTTCTTTGTTTGCTAATTTATTGAACAAACTGTGATGAAAATTGTGACTCACTGGCCACGAGCTTAAGTTCTTGTAGCAGCTGGGACTCTTCTTCTTTGGTTGAGGTCTGGAGGGATTGACTCCACCAGAACTTAAAATCACCCAGGAAAGAACTGAGGAACTCTGGGCATGTTACTGCAAATGAGAGGTTTCTTGCACTGTTAGGACAGCATCTCCCGAACTGATGAGTTTACAGGAGGGTGCAGGCGCCTGGATTTGGGGATTTGGATTTTCTTTCACTCCAGAGGAAAACAACTTCTCCAAAATCAGAATTCATCTAGCAACTTTTAAGTGTCAGATTGAAAGCAAACTGTTTTTCCCCCTAATTCCCTGTCCACGATACCTGGTTCCCGGGGTACCGCACTGCCTTGTGACCCTTTCCCTCCTCTCTCTGCAAAGGCTAAAGATTAATAACTAACTTACCCCTAACCTGAGAATGACAAATGTCATTGGTCTGATTTGAAATGTGACTTTCGAAATTTATTTCACATCTATTGTCCCCAGATATTTTAGTTTAAACCTCTCTCAAGGGAAAAGGGAACGGAAAGGGAACGGAAAGGGAAAAGTAAACTCTGGGAACTGAAATTCACACCTAGGGTAGCAACTTAGCCAGACAGTAATATCATGTGGGGAAAAACAAAGTAAGAACTAGTCATGATGATCAGTTGCTACAGCTGGGAGTGAGAGAAGAGCAGCAGAGCTTCCTCTGCAGAAACCACCCCAGAACGAGCAGCCTCCCAGCGCCTCGGAGTAGCTCGCGAGGGAGATCCCATCCTTCCATCGGCCTCCCGGTGCCTTGGAGCAGCTCACAAGGGAGAGCCTGTCCTTCCACTGACCCTGGGCAAGAGTGCCCTCATTACAGCAGGGTCTCCTAAAGGGAAGGCTACTTACAAGCCCTACACCTAGAAGCGAGTGCTTTGACCTTTTCCTATCTGGACAGGGAAGTCAAAGGATCTGTTTCCTCAGATGAAAGCTGAATACAGCGACATAAATAAACAGGAAGAAACTTGGATCTACTGTAGAAGTGACAAAAAAGAGGGGTGCTTTTTATTATTATTTATCTGGGAGAATGGCCTTACGCTTAAAAATCTGTAGCCTACATTTTTCCTATAGACAGACTCCAATAGCAACAACTTTAACTGAAAATCATACACCTGTAAAGGATGGGGACAGAGGCTGTTCTGGCCACTGAGAAGAAGAGCCAGGGAAGAGAATCCAGAGCTGCCAACAACACGATGAAGTTACTATATCCCAATGCATTTTCCACGAAAGAGACTCAAAAACGACTGAAGATGAATGGTTCCTTCACTAGGCCTCACTTCTGTCCAGCCACTTTGAAGTAAAGGCTCCAATCCAAGTGTTTTCATCAAACATTTCCACATGTAAGGCAGATCCTCAATTAGAACTGAGAAAGGTAAGAACTGAGAAATTTCTCTCTCTCCAAGGACCTTATACAATAAAACCAATATCTTACCAAAAAAAGAAGCACCTAATTTTCTACCAATAAACCTTCTGTTTCAGAGGAACATTTCTGTTGAGAGGAACATTTCCTACTTTCCACGTAGGACCGCTCAAGGAACCAATCAGGTCTGAAGAACAACACATGGTCATCAAGAAGCAGGACCTCAGAACAGTGAATGGTCCAGATTAATGGAAGGAAAGTGATAAAAAAAAAGTGCTTTTCAAAGGCTATCCATTTAGAGTTCACCTCTTTTTGCTGCCAGGAGTAACATGCAACTGCTCTTCAACAAGGCAGACACTCCTCCCTTTTTCCATTGTCTAACAATACTCTGTGTTTAGGATCACCTTTCCCTTTCAAAGAAAATAGCATCAAGATGGTTCTATAGCTCTTGGATGGAGGAAGTTTTTATAAAAAGGTGCCCTGTCACTTACTGGACAGGTAAATACACGTGCAGCATGACACTGAAATGACAATGTTTGAAACGGGAAAAATAGCAACAACAACAACAACATTATTTTCTTTCCCTTCCCTCCAAAGGAGAACTGGCAATTAAAGGCAATAATTCACAAAACAAATACCTGGCAAACCGGACACAGAAGTACATTCTAACAGCAAGCAAACTCATCGAACATTATCAGACTTTGTTCTAGGTACATCTTTACAAAAATGCATTTAGACCTGTAACCTTGCAATATACTTCCCAGATCTGGAAAGTCCTATTTAAAGAAAATAAAATATCCCATAATGTCACCATTTATAAATTCTCTGAGATTTTATACACCACATGGCCTTACAAGGAAACACAGCAAAGTTGTTTTTAACACAAGAAAAATGATAACTTCAAAAGCTTTCCCAGTCATATTTCATAGAAAGAAACCATTCGTCTGCTGCATTTTGTAAATTTCACCTACAGCAGTACTGGTGAGCGCTTTGTAAGTGCAAATACTCCTTATTCTGCGCATTCTCAGAGCAATCACTAGTTCCAATCCTTGTATAAGTATACTTCTTATACTTGTATACTTATATAAGTATACTTATACAGTATACTTCTTCTATACTGTATAAGTATACTTATACTATATATGAAGACTTCAACACTATAAAATGAAAAACTGTTCACTGGGCAGTAATGAAAAGTTTTCTGACATTTCCTCTTCAGAACAAATCTAAACAAGAATGACTAGAGTACCCACAGCATTATTCAGCACCATGCTTGTTGCTACTTTCACAGAGAATTTTGTTTACGATTAGCAGTATTTTTTGCTTTTCAAAATTCTGCTCCTGATCCAGTTAACTGCAGAATCAGGGGCATAATCCAGATTTCTTGACTTCAAAACAAGTTCCTGTCCACAGAAAACTGATGCATCAGGAGGCAGCCACCTGGCTACCCCCCTTTCCTGCCATACAAGAGACACACACCAGAAGCAGGCGTGAGGTAACAGGAAAACAGGACCCAATATTCTCCCAGAATGGTGGTTATAGCCAAAAAACAGAGAGGGAAAAAAATGCCAGGTCTGCAGAACATGCGTTCGCATGTACTTTTTTTTTTTTTTTTTTTTGCACTTGCCAGACACACTGCAGACTGCAAACTGAACTACCAAGCAGTCCTACTGCAGGAGTGAAAAGCTGAATGAAAGCACTGCTGTGCCCTGACCATGGGAGTGACCAGGTGACAAAACACAGGCTAATCCAACTTGCGCTGCAGCCCTGCTGCTGACACGCACAGGAAAATGCCCCAGAAATCCAGGGCACAAAACATTTTGAAAAAAATACACCAAAGAAGATGGAAAAAGAGTCGTGCATGCACACAAGATTTCCACTGATTCAGAGCTGTGACAAGTCGTGTGCTTTTTAATTCAAAATGCATCACTTAATCCTGCTCAAAGCAGGTCTATGACAATGATGCTTAAACACAAAGAGGGGTATCACACAATCTGCCTGTAACAGCAGTCCCTGCCCTGGTTAGCACTCCCAGAATGGTTAACAGTGATGAAATTAAAATGGCATCTGCAATTTTTGCAGACGTTTCCCTGGACACAGAAAAAAAAAGTCAAAATAGAGATCTGGGATTTTTTTTTTCAATTACTTATTAATTCTGCACCTCCAAAACCCAAAAGGAATAGTAAATAACCTGGACTCTACTATGAAGCAACAACAGAAAGCGGCACAGAGTATCTTTCTGGTGAATTACTGAGTAGAGCACATAAACTCTGAATTGCTTTATCAAATGCCTATTGAAAATCTCCTACACAAAATTAGGAAAGTTTTAAACACATATAATAAGTGGACAGCACATTATTTGGGTTAAGTAAGGAAAAAATACTAGATGTTTTTCCATTAACCTTTTTTCTTGTGGAGGCCAACAAGTCTGTTGCAAGTCACAGTCCTGGGAAACTTTGTTTCTTCAATGTTGAAAGCCTAACTTTTGTCAGTTAGATCAAAGACTTCCAGAAAGTAGGCCAAGCACTTTAAAGGGAAGGAAAGGATAATTTTCCAAAAACATTTTGAACTCAGGTCACAATTCACCCTAGAAATATTTAATTAAAAAGAAAAAAAAAAAGGCTTTCTTTCTGTTTATTTACTTGTTTTCTTAAGATGCTTCTCTGTGACTCAGGCTCATTAATGTTCTTGTTTCCTTGCCTCCAGAACCTCTGGAAGGTTCAGAGACAACCAGCACCCCTTTTCATCTCTGGGAATCCAGGTTTCTCCTGCCATACGCACATCCACCACAGGACCCTGAGTAAGGTTTCACAACATGCACACTAAACATCCTTCTAAAAACAAACCAAAACAAAACCCCAAAACATCTCAAGTCTCTCCTTACCCATAAGACATGCTCCTGTTTGACACACTCCATCGGTCTGTGTACATGACCCTTGCAAGAAGCTAAAACAGCTCCCCAAAGCACCACAAGGCCTTGGCCTCTCCCATGGGCTTCTCCATGGGGTTACTGCCATGTTTGAGAGCTGCTTGCCAGCTCCACCAGCTCCGCCACCACAGGAACCTCACTAGCAACATGCAGCAGGCGGGTACGGCTGGGGTACGCTCAAGGAACAAAACATAGAGACCCTCGAAGCACAGACGTGAGGCAGGTGAGCTGCTTTTTGCCCCATGCTGCATGCCAAGACAGCATTCACAGACAACCCCCATCTGCACATCAGAACAGGCAGGAAACCTCATCTTCCAGGCAGGAAAAAACAGCGCAGGCAAGCTATCCCTGCACCCCGGGGACAATTCTTGCAAGTTCACACACCGCAGAGCCCAGATTCCTCGTGCACAGCCCACACGTAGTCTAGGAGCCACTAGATGGCGCAGTGATGCTGCAAGAGAAGTCCCGTTTCCCTGACACATACGGAGATTGATGCTGAATTGTGCCATTGTCTTGTCATTTTCTTTAACCCAGTAAATAAACCTTCCAACCAATGCTTTGGCAGACAGCATAATACCACCTGAAAAGCTCAGACTCAGCTCATATCAGTCAGAATAGGTTGACATCTGAATGATTTTAATAAACTGATATAAGGAAATTCTGAGAAACCAAGCTTATTTATCTTTATTCCTCTGTTAAGATTACCATAAACACAGAGAGAAAACCCTGCTGTGCTCAGGTTAGTATAAATTGGAAAAAAAAAATATAGAGAAAGGTTAGGCCAAAATTTATTTCAGTCCATTTCTTCCATGCTCAAAAGAACAGGATGTATGATTTAAAACAAGAGTTTAAAGAGGTTTTTTTTTTCATTGTTGTTTTTTTTTAAACTTTTTTAGGGAAAAAAAGTTTTCCCTAAAACTTATATTTTTAAAAAGGTATGTGTTTAGGGACATACATCCTATCAACAGTCAAAGAAGCATTTTTTTTTGAAATTCTGATTTTATGAAGTACCTTTCAACAAGAATAATTTCCAGTATTAACTGCTCTTTTTCAACAAGAGAAATAGTTTACCTAACCTCTTTTTTTCCTTTCCTCTGAAAAGAAAGAAATGTCTGAGAATCCAGAGAGATAAACCAGGCACACTGCTTATCAGTCACACTAAGATCCACAGAAATAGGTAGGAAAAATGTAAACAAGAGATTTTGATTTGATTCCAAAGGACAGTTGCATCTGGAGCTGGAAGCACTAGATTTTAGCACTATTAATTAAAAGAAGTATTAATAAAATATTAAAGCTTTTTCTTTCAGGCTACTTTTGAGCAGAACATAGACAGTTTTATTACTTACACTCACAAAAGTACAAGGAGATCTTTAGGACACTGATTGTATAGATACAAAGGCAAAGTTTCTCATTAAGCTTGAAAAGCCAAACAAAACATGCACACTGGATTATCTAAATTATATTCACAGTACGTGAGGTATCTGCCAGTAAGAACATTTGCTAATCACTTTAATTAAGCATTTAAACCCTATACAGGATTACACAGCAGTCACCTAAATTATACCATGCCTGCTATAAAGAACAAGTCTTCATTTGCCTTTACTGTGAATTCAAGCTCCACAACAGTTAACAACTTGGGTAAGGTAAAAGCTCATAACCTATACATAAAGCTTCTAAATTCCTCTGTGAGAGGGCAGACGCAGCAGCCAGAGCTGTGGTAACGCTACAGCTGTATTCTACCGAGCTCGGATGCATGCATATGTATCACCAAAACCTGGTACAATAACCCATTACAAATGTGACAGAAGTTTATGCAAGATGGAGAAAAAAAAAAACGAGTGTAATAAAGACACAGCTGCAAGATCCACAGGTCGTATTTAAAAACTATAAAATTAATAAAAATACAGCTTAGAACTATTTGAGCAGCAAGTTCCCCCCACTATCCCATGCCCAGATATGTAAGGACAGCTCTGTCATTACCCTGTCAAAGTCCTGCTGCAATTGTTCCAGTGCTTCCCCCAACAGGAAACAACCAATTGTTCAAAATTTGCGCAGGGAGCAGCTTCAATTGAAATATGAAATTACCTTTTCAGAGAAGAAAATATATCCTGTTTCCCTCCCCCGCCACACACACAAAAAAAAAAAGGCAAAAACTTTTTTTTTTTTGAGACTGCAATTTCTGCCTCTTGTGCCTGTGGGAACTAACATGTTTTCATCAAATTTTTATTACTTTTCAAATGTTATTTCACTGAAGAAGGCTTCTTTTCCTAAGCATTCTGCACAGCATCACTTTAGAAACCTTGGAAATGGTAATTCATTCTCCTGTATGTGTCATAGGGCTTCCAGAGGGCTGATTCAGCCACACAGTTCTCCAGCCTGGCTGGGGTACATCCTCAGTCTCACAATGAAGTTTAATAAAGTGGCTTTCCCCTTTTCAAAAACACAGTAATGCTTCAAGAAACAGAAAGCTGTAAGTCAAGTAGCTTCAAATGAGCATGAGAATTAATAGAGATAAGGGGGCCGAAAAAACTGGTTTAGCTGTGTACGCAGCACAAGTGCGTAAACATATTTATTTCCTTACAGTTTTACTTTCTTGTTATCCTTTCTTATACCATAGAATGGTAGTATATTAAAACTTTTGTTTTCACTACAATAAAGTAACTTGTTTGAAAGGATGTTAAACTTTTAGTACACTTAAAAAAAAAGAGAGGGATTTAATGGATTGACCACCTACATTCATTTTAACTATAAATATAAATAATAAATTGCCATTTGCCTTGCTTCTGTATTCTTTGCTGCTTTAGACACCTATGAAATCCAAGGCTGACAGCCCAAATAGAGAAGCAGTCTGCGCACAAACTTCAGTTCTGCAGGACCACTTTTTTGTTTGGCATTCACATGAGAGGTCTGCACTGATAAACTTATAGAATCGGGGATTAAGGGAGACAAAACCAAAACTCATTAAGTGTGCCTGATCAGTCAATTAGGCTTAGATGTCTCTTACTAGTTTAACTGTGGAAAAACATGAGAAGTACAGCCTCCATCCTCGAGGTGTCTCATTTCAGAATCTGTTATTCTCAGCAGCCAAAGCATGGCTTTTATGCTCCTATCTTACAAAATAAAAAATAAACCAGAGCATCACGTCTACTCTGTGATTCAGAGCATGGATTACAATTCTTACTGAACAGAAGATACAATGATGCATCTTGTACTGTTTCTGCTGCTCAATGCTTCGCCTTCTTCCTCTCGTGTCCAAGAAGCAAAATCACGCAGGAAAAGCGACCAGCTATAGCATCAAGCAGTTGCCAGACAGAAACTGCTTTTCTACTATTTTGCAATCCTTACAGATTCTGTGACTACATAAACTTTGGTATCCAACAACTAAAACTCCAGAATCTGAGGAAAACAAGTGAGGTATCTGCCCACTGCTTCATGTAGCTTGTTTTTAAAAGGCCAATTCATTGCTGGGATACAATCCAATCAGGTCAGCATTTATATTTAATCATCCGGTCATAATGCAAGACAATTCAAACAAAGGTACAATTGTTAGTTTCTGAGCTTAGTCACAAACCAAATTAGAATTTTCTTTCCCTGTTAGGATTTCTAGTGCCTTTTGTTTTAACTCTATTGGCAGAAGACTGATATGCCATATTCATGCAAGCATTTTACTTTTCTCAAACAGTCTTCTGACAATAATATTGTCCCATTAGCTCTCTTTTCTTGACTGACAGAAGCAAACCTGAAGAAGGTTCTGCATTATCCAGTAGCTTCGATGATATATTTGACTGCAATTTAGGACTGAACACTGTAAAATTCCCCCAAGACAGTATAGTTCATATAGCTATACTGTTTTACATTTCATATCAATGCCACATCACAGCCATGGCAAAACATAAATATCACAGAAGAGATCATAGTCATATGAAGCATACGAACAAAGGCTTAAAGTTAATTTGAATCTCCATAGTATTAAAAGCCTAGTTTAGATTTCTGTTAAAAAGGCAAGTCAAAATTTTTTCTAAAAATCTCAATCAAATCTCTATGATTAGCTTTATTAAAATGAGTTAACAAGTTGTGACCTTGAAGTCACACGCTCAGCATCGTCCAGATACATAAAAAAGGATGAACAGTCACAACAAATATCTTCTGTACATATCATCTGACTTATTAGCAAAGTCTTATGGAGTTACCAACATCATTAATAAGCAGGCAGTGAAGCTACCAATTGCTCTACAGTTTTTGTTTTAAAGGTACTTCCCATTTTTTAGATATCCCATCCTCAAAGGATTTTTACAAGTCTGCTTTCAGTCACATACCTCTCCTCCTCTCTTCCATTCTGCTGTCAAATTCCTACCCTCATATTTCCTGCCCTTAAGCAATCCACCTTTCCCTCGTAAGATATTTCAAAACCTTACTCTTTCATGCCAGAAAGCATTGCTAAATGTAACCCCTAAATTTTAACATGCACATATTTAACTATTGCACAGGGTCAGCATTTATTCTGCAATCCATAGCTTTGCTCCTGGGATTGCATTTGAAGAGACTAGGTCTATTCACCTCATAGGGACCCTCCTCCCAATACATTCAGGAAAAGAACTGTGAACATACAAACAAACAAAATTGCTTGTTTTCATCTCTATCCCTGCCTGATATATAAACTACCATGAGTTAATGGATTAAGCCAGCTGCACCTGCTCCAGTAAACCACATTCAGAATCCCTTTGCTCACAGAATTTTCTACCTTGTGGCTTCCAAAGCAGTATAGCTGCTTTTTCAAGCAATAAGGCTACGTGTAAATGCTCACCTCAGCCCTGCATATTTCTGGGGCAGCGTCACCAGCAACCTATCATCTAACATAAAGTTGTGGTACACAGACTGATCACACTGATAACAAAGCTTTGACATGAGGAAGCAATAGAAGGGCAAAACCGAATGGAAAAATTCAAGTATTTTCCATTCCTTCTTCTTAATCCTCTGGTAAGTGAGGAAGTAAGGCTGAAGTTCACTCTGCATTTTATTCTATTCATTTTATTCATGTGACTTTGATAATATCTAAGCAAGTTGAGAGAGAGAATATTTCAAACAACTCACCCAAACTTATACAGAAATTATTCCTGCCAGTAGTATCAATGATAGCATTTGGTCAAGAACCCTCAAACAACAAAATAAGGGGAGAATTGTGGAGTTAAAGGGAGAATGATGGAATCTCCCCCCCAATATCAATATAGGTAATCAATATCAATAACTTTCACTCAGACAATTCATTTTCAGAAGTAATTCCAGCTTGTCTGGAGCCACCCTTTACTTGGCAGAGCACAGTTTGAAACTACAACTCTTAATGCAACTTGTTACAAAGCCACACTTCACATGCACATAGGTGTGAGTGAAGGAACTTCAGGCATGTACTCAAACATTAAAGGAAACTGAACTGTCACATAATTCTGAAATGGAAAAGACCATTTCCCCTGAACTATAAACTGAAGTACATAAATGATGAGCTGACCACAACAGGATAAGCAAGTGATAGAACAAATATTATTCCCCCTTTCCTGGTTATTAGTCACTTGATGTTTTAAAAGAACTGAGAAATCAAAAACAAAGAATTCTCCTGTGTATGTGGCTGAAAAGGAATTACATGGTTCAGAGTCTTTAAGACTTAGAAAGTTTTTCATTAAGTTTCACTCTAATCTGAAATTCAGAAGGGCAGGCAGTCTGAGCAACATAAAAAGCATTATATACTCCACTGACTGCTTCTAACACACTAAGCAGAACGTGTCCAGCTCTTTCCTTTTGAGAGAAAAGCAAATCACACACCTGCACACAGACAATCAAGCCTTACAAAAACAGTAAGAAAAATGTAATAAATTTTCCAGTCATTGCCGGCCAAGAGATTTAGTCCGTTCTCACTGCTGTAGAAGATGCTGGAAATGTCTACTGGCTTCTATAAGGCAAATCAAGAAAAACAAGTTGGAAAACTGCTGAATTGCTCCAAGAGGCAATGAAGATAAATGATAAAACTCAACAGTTTAATCACCGAGATATTAAAATTAGGAAGGCATCATAAAAAAAAGGAGGCATTATAAAACCCTCTCGGAAGAACAGCCACACAGAAAATGACAATTCACCCTTGAGGAATCCCTCTGTGGGACTGGATATTGCCAGCAGTTTTGTGTGGGTCTGTTAACATCTATCAACAGCTTCGTAAGTATGTCTGGGCATGAGACACAAGACCTCCTCCCCCCTTCTGACCCATCCTTAGACAGTTTTTAAGCACACTGCACTCTGCACATGAATAGCTGGGGGCTGGATGCCCCTTCGGCAGAAGGGGAACTGGTGTAAGCAGTTTTGGAAATGGTGGTAGCTATGCCTCTGTGATCACCACCATGTCTTTAGAAATCTGACCTCAGGC
The DNA here is from genome assembly GCA_013389825.1 of Crypturellus undulatus. Classification (NCBI taxonomy): domain Eukaryota; kingdom Metazoa; phylum Chordata; class Aves; order Tinamiformes; family Tinamidae; genus Crypturellus; species Crypturellus undulatus. The sequence continues at coordinate 522,163 of VWPW01032577.1, read as the reverse complement.
CTTTTAAAGCATGACCTACTGTAACACATCAGCTTGAAGAAAAGCACACACAAATACCTGTAAGTGAACAGGAAACCTGGCAGAGAAGGCCCTGCGTCAGGAACAATATGCCATTTTGAAGCTAAGCAGCAAAACTTGAGTGAAATTTTAAGCACTCTAAAGTAGAAAATTGAAGTCAAAGCACTTCTTCATAATCTTCACAGAAATGGGAGTTCTGAAGGCACCACGTAAAGAACACAAACATTACCAGTTAGTTAAGCTAGTGCCATTCAGTTGCTTAAAAATGTTTTTCCAGAGTTCTGCAAAAAGAATCCCAAACCACTGACCTCTGTTTCTATTTCTGGGGAAAAAATATTCAGGGAAACAAAGCAAACAGCAAAATAACTTGATTTTTCTCACATTCTGCAGTTCTTCAAAAACCTTCAGCCCTGGCCATGAGAAGAAGCCCACACGACCCAGCAAATATTTGCAGTGCTGGAACACACCCAAGAAGCACAACCAGTGCCAAGCACTGACCCTGGCAGCAAGTTCAATGCATCCACAGTTCAATCAAAGGCCAACAATTTGTCTCTGACAGCTCCGTTTGTAGAGCCTGAAATGACAGTCTAGCTGGACATACTCTTGGAAAAGTCCATACTGACTAAGACGCAAGAGGGGAGCTCCTGAAATGCTTTCTCGTTACAGGCTAGATAGGTATGTGCAAAGGAAAGACATAGGAAGCTGAGTACATACATACATTATTAAACAATAAATAAATAATTGATAAGTGTATCATTTCTTGTAGTTGGGTAAGGAAGCTGTTAGCTCACAGCTGGGTTTTTCCAAGCTTTTTTTTTTTTTTTCTCTGCTACTGTTGCTTTAAAAAGACTCTAGGCATGTATAAAAATTATATGGCTGCTCTGGCTGACTAGCACGCCACAGCACAAGGCACACACAGGCACATTCTGTTGAGAACCATCTACCTGCCCACTTAGCAAACTGCTGCCCTCTAAGCCTACAAGGGGCATTTTCATTTGTATTCCAGACAGAAAAGCTGGGAGGGTTCATGAAGGCATCTCTCAGGTCATTGAGTAGGTTACAGGACATTTTATTCTTCTATAGCAACAACAGTAACCATACAGTAGCTTCCATTGCATAGTCCAGCAACATGCATATAAAAACACATTCAGGAACGAAACTCTACCTTAAGACAGCTATTTGCAGAATGTGTTTCTTCCACCACCACGGGTCACATTTGACTTCTGGGGTAGTTCCACATTTTGGTGGTAAGAAATTCCAAACAAACTTGCCACTTTCTACCACACACAAGATCCTAAAAATGTTTCAGCTCGGCTGAATCCCCACTTACTTCATGTTTCTAGTAATCATAAGCCATGGAGTATGGTCTTCCTTGAGTTATAGCCATAAATTTAATCCTGTTTGAATAGTTCAATCAAAAAAACACAGAGGAAATCAGAAAGCACAGCCTCTGCTGTACCTCTCTAGATCATTTTTCTTTTTTTTTCCCTACAAAATAGTGAACAAACCCCAAACCTGTAGTATCCATAATATACAGAACATAACCACTGCAGCAGACACACTTATAGTTTCTCCCTCCTGAAGCATGCATATGCCCAGAACATGAAATTTCTCACATTCTCAAATTCAAGAGGCTGTAGGAAAGCTCAGTCCAAGCTTCCTTTTGCTGACACTGAACTCATAGCCACTACAAATGACTTACAACACCATACAGGCTCACAGCTGTGTAACATAAAGAAGCAGAATCCATCAAACCACCTACTTCTTATCTGGAAGGCAGAACCTAGTACACATTTTAAAAGACCCATACACTTAGAATACCCCTGAAAACACATTTCATAAAAAAGGAAAAAAAATGCTTTTCACATTCTTTTTTTCCATGACCACCAAGAATGTAGTATGAACAGGGAAGTAAAATAAAGAGCAAAATCATGGATCAAGCCAACTTAGTAGAAGCTTTGCCATTATCTTCAAAAGGCCTAGTTCCCCTAATGTTGTTGAAAACAGCACAAGTTGCCATTTGAGGGAATGAGGACACTGACAGCATGGTCTCCCCATTCATCATTCTTCCTATACACTGTGAGATCTCTTAACTGAGAAACCATTGTATGTTTTGTTTTGAATGCATTCACTATCACTTTGTTTAAATAAAGTGCCTAAACAATAGCTACGCAAAATGTAAATCTGTAGACACAAATTCTGTAACTAATGTGGCTGACACTGCAACAGCACACAGTCAAACGTTCCACATGTAGGACACCAAGCCCTTCCCATGGATATTTACGTTTCAGCAGAAACGTCAGCAATTGACTGTACATACTACTTGTACTACAGCAACGGAAGTGTCAAATAGAATAAATTTGCAACAAGAATTTTGCAAAAATCTTGTCTCCACTGTGCTTGTCTGTGTCACCTCTTTTAAGTCAGAGAGAGACCAAAGAACAGAAGACAAGAAGGGTGGAGCGACAGTGGGCAGACGCAGAGCAACTGCACATAGTTTCTTTGTGTTTGTTTGTCTGTTGTTTGTTTTGCTTTTTAAATAATCACACAAAAGAAAGAACCAATTGGCAGTGCACTCATGGCTACCAAGTATACATATAGCAAATGGCATATATTAGGGTATTAACACACACAAGCGCTGCACACGAGAAGTATACTTAATAGTACTAACTATCCCACAAGCCACAAAACAAATTACTGCATGTGAATCACTTCTGCTTACTGTGATTTCCATTCATATTTTGACAGTGGGAGTGCAGGTGAACAAGTGTGTGTGCATGTGCACAAGGCTACCTACAAACTCTGCCTCTTACTCAGAGGCATAGCCCTGGCATAGCACAGGCATGCAAACCACATAGATCCCGTAATTCTGCCATTTTCAATATTTATCACTTAAAAGTTTCACACTTACATCAATTACTCCTGTTCAGCAACAGGAAACACACTTCCCCATCACAGCTGCATTTTTTTTTTAAATGTCAGTGGGGAGTCAGGATTACCCACAAGCAAAACCACAAAGGCACCTGAAAACCGAACACTTCTTTGCTTTTGCTCACCAGCCTGTAGCCCTCAGCTCTGATTTAACTGAAACACCCAGATGTTCCCTAATCTTCCTCCTCCAAGCCGGCCGAGGCCCCTGGGGACAAGCCAGATAAGCCTCGCCTCCACACAGCGGCACACTAACCCTCCCTCCCACAGACTGCGTGCTTAAAAACCAGGTAGCCTCCCAGAGCGCAAACCTGCCACGGCGTGGGCGAGAGAAACCCCAGAGGAAGTTTTGGCGGCAGCAGCAGGGACACAAGTGCCTGGCCAGGACCACACTGCCTTCAGGAAAGGCACTGCAGCAGGTCGGAGTACAGGTTTGAAAAACACGTGTTTACATCTATAAACATGTCTATGGGGGCTCACCTCACACACACGTGCATACACGGTACACAGCCACACATACGTACATGCAGGTCCTCACACGCACCCCCTCACCGACCCCTCTGTGCACCCTTTGCCCTGCACACTCTTTTCCCGACCCCCACAGCCCTCCACACCTCCCACGCACACCCTAACCCCTTCGCACCCCTCAACACCCCCCGACCGGAGACGCCCTCCCGAACCCTGACGCGCACCCGCCACCTCTCACACCCTCCACGCACACCCTGACCCCTTCACACCCCTCCCGCGCACCCCAACCCCTAGGCACTCCTCACAGCACCCCAACACCCTCACAACCCCCTCACACACACCCTGACCCCCGAATTCCCCTCGTGCACCCCCACACCCCGACCCCCTCACGCACACCCCGAGCCCGCGCTCCCGCCGCGGCCCCGCGCACCTTCCCGCCGCTCCCCGTCCCGCCCGTCCCGCGGGGAGGGGGCGCTACCACCGCGGCGGGGGAGGCGGGGGGGGCA
>VWPW01032577.1:501199-518115 GCA_013389825.1 Crypturellus undulatus | reverse complement strand
GGCGGGGGCGAGGCGGCGCGTGCTGCCCCGCGCAGAACGGAGCCCTTGTTCCCTTGTCGTGCCGCGGGCGGGAGCGGCCGCCCCCGGCGCCGCGGCCCTCGGCGAGCACCAGGGCGGCGCTAACGGAGGTGCCCCGAGGCGCGCAGGAACGCGTGTGCCCAAGTGTGTAGAGTCTGTACACAGGGTTATGGTGTCTGCACACACACGTATGGGCGGCGCGTGCTGCCCCGCGCAGAACGGAGCCCTTGTTCCCTTGTCGTGCCGCGGGCGGGAGCGGCCGCCCCCGGCGCCGCGGCCCTCGGCGAGCACCAGGGCGGCGCTAACGGAGGTGCCCCGAGGCGCGCAGGAACGCGTGTGCCCAAGTGTGTAGAGTCTGTACACAGGGTTATGGTGTCTGCACACACACGTATGGTAACCAAAGCCACACATGCAGCTTTTAGGACTTCAGTTTGAAAGCCAAGATGCCCCTGAAAAGCTCCCCGGTATGGTTCTCCTTCCCCCGCACTGCTGCACCACTCGGAAACTCACCGCTTTTCCAGCTGATTCAGAGGCGGAACGGACTGTTCTGCTTTAAAGGCCCTTTTTGTCCATTTGTTATTTAGGAATTCAGGTAATGGTGCTTTCAGGAGCCCGCAGAAACTGACTGCAGATGACTGGCAGAAGTTCAACACACTGCTGCAGTCACGGGGAAAAAAAAACGAAGCCCCAAAATGAACCTGGTCTTCCTGGAGCTGCATTATTTTGGGTGGATGAGTCAAAAAACAGTTACCAAAAAGGAGTCAATTCTTGGAAGGAAAAGAAAAGAAGGAAGAAAAGAATAAGAATGAGGATAAGCTGGAAGGGAAGAGTTTTCCTAAGCCAGTACTTAAGAGGAAAAAAAAAAAAAAAAAAAAAAACCACGTACAACCTGTTATTTCCTACGGCCTATCCTGAAATCTGAAGGGGATTATTTTGCCGTATAGGAGTACACAGCTTTAGAATCCGGAGTGCTTTGTCTGCCGCCGGGGTGTCCGTTCTCCGGGAGGGCAGGGGATGCCCAGTGTTCGTTCAGCGCGGCGGGGGCTGGAACGCTGCCCCCGAGAAGCCGCCCCGCGGCTGCGGGCAGCACCCGGAGCCGTCCCCCGCGCGGCTCCCCTCCGCGGGAGCGGGCAGAACCACTCCCGTGCCGGACGAACACGGAGGCCTGAGGCTAAAGCCACAGCTTTACCACACTCTGTGCCTTTATGGGAGCCGCACGGTGCTATCGCGAGCAGCGGGGCTATGGGGCTGCACTTGGCTGAGCTCTAGGGCAGCGGCCGAGGGTAACGCGCTCAGCTGGGCCGAGGTGCTGCAACGCAGACGTAGGAGCTGGCCACAGTTATGCAACTGAAATAGGCTCTGCCTTTTAATCCCTTGCCCCAGATCATCATCTGGGAAGGGGCTACGAGTTTGTCTCTGTTCAGTTTCCTGCAATAACACAGTAGAAAACAATTCATTTGGACTTGCCAGAATATATCTCTTACAATTGTCCCTATAACACGGCTCGGTTGTAAGGGCACAGAAGGCACATTTCTTATGCTTACTTTCTTATTTCTGTTCTCAAATCGAACAGCTGTGTGCCACAACGTGCAGATAAATCACCTTATGCCACCCTGAAAACGTGAGCAGCAAGTGACTCCAAACGCTCAGGCTCATGCTGGATCTCGGACAAGTCTCCAGATGTCTGCATTGAGGTCGAGGTCTGGGGTCACATCAGTGCTATCATAATTTACAAGTTACTTATTCTGCAACTAGACTAAAGAGAAGAGACTTGACGCTCTTCATGGGCACCTCCATCCTCCCTTTCACTGATCTGTCCCCTCCCAGGCTGGGATCTGAAAGCAGAAGGGTTCAGCGCAGCAGCCTGAATGGTGCCAGAGCTGCAGCAGCTTCTCCGGCACCGCAGCTCCATGGAAGGATTAATCATCATTAACTGTGTGTGAAGCATGCAAATAATTCCTAGTGACCACATTTCCCGTTGATCCTTCCAGTTTAAGTAATCGGAGCAGACATTGTTTGTCTACAATCAGTTTCGATCTATGTTCTGTGCAGCGGTAATTTAAGGAGATCGCTTGCTGCGGCTTGCGTCATGCAAAACCTAAGACATATTCCATAAATTAACTAACTCTGTGAATGAAACGGTTGTGCTGCTTCCAGCATCAGAGGGAACCCATTTAGCATTACACTACGTGATGCAGAGCTGAAACAAGCAGCTGCCTCCCACAGTTACTGCTGCCAACCAAGTAACCCCATCCAGCAGCTCTGCGGCAACCAAGGCTGGCTGCCGTCTTGTGCAGGCTCTGCCTTCCCCTGCAGCACCCACAGACATTTTAACCGCCCCTTCCAGCAATCCCATCTAATCTTTTTTGAAAAAAAAAAAAAAAAAGAAAGAAAAAAGAAAAAAATAAGTTGAAACTCAGCACTGAACAGTGATAGAGAACATAGCAAATGGGTAACTTTAGAGATCTGGAAACTGATTTCTGCCAGAGACGCTGGGTATGTGTGTTGCCAGTGCCAGCTGTTGAATCGCCTGAACAGGAATGTCAGTTTTGCTTTTGCTTTTAAGCAAGTGTTCCCGATCCTCTGATGAAAGGCACTGTGGAAGTTTCTAAAAATACCATGTTGCCAAACAGCCTTTCCCGACTCCCCGACAGACAATCTCTTTCCAACACTGGTTCTCATCAGCTAGCAAAATTACACAAATCAGTCAAGCCCCATCCTAAATGATTCACAAATCCAATTACGGCTGATTCCTCACAAAGCAAGCTGGGCCCTAGCGGACCAACCTTTGCTGTTACAGCGTATGTGGGTTGCTGCCCACCCTGCTCAAGAGCCACAGACGGTCCAAACCCGCGGCTCCCCCCGGGGCTGATCACACCACGGACAGGGTAACTTTAATCTTAGTCTCAAGAAGCTGGGGAAGAGAACCCACCAATGCAGCCATGGCACTTGGGGAGTGAACAACACCAAGGGCTGCTGGTCCAAAAACATGCAGTTTCCAGGTTTCAAAACAGCATTTCTGAGGCTGTTATTTTAGAATGCAGGTATGCACCTGGAAGAAACGCAAGGCTCAACGCAAACATCTCGCATTTCATACATACTTTTGCTGGGATAGCCACAGAACCCTGCATGGCACATGTGGCCACCTGTTTTTTTGACCTTTGTAATGATAAGGTTTTTTTTTTTTTTTTTTTTTTTTTTTTTTTTTTTTTTTTTTTTTTTTTTTTTTTTTTTTTTTTTTTTTTTTTGCAACCCAGATGTGCTGATTATCCAACATATTTCAGCTATTGATATTGATCAACTATTGTTGATATTAAAAAAACAACTATTTTTAAAAACAGGTATAAACTCTAAAGTAAGTGGATGCATATTTCTAAGTCAATCACAAACACTCAATTTCAAGTTCATAAGAAAAAAAAAAAGAGACACTACTGTAAGACATACTTCTATTTGAGGTAATTAGGAACAGCACTACTGAAGTAAACAATATAAGGCTTGATATTTCCCGCGACAGTTTTGAAAACTATTTGCTTATCAAACAAGGTTTCAAAGTTTTGTTCTGATGAAAAGCAACACAAGACAGTTCTTGTTTGCATTGTACAGGCAAAGTAGAAAATATACATATGTAGCATGTGTTTCACAGGATAAATACAATATAAAACAAAGTCAGAAATAAGCTGAAGAATTCGATAGCAGACATTAAGAAAAACGATAGAAAAGAGAATTAAAAGATACAGTTTCCATTTATTCTGAATAAGGTCTCATCTGCACAGTGTTCAGAAAAACAGTGCAGAGTTAGAAAGGACTCTGGCAAGTTAAGGCCAGCAAACAGGATAGTGTGACCTGTTGCTGGGGTCTGAGAAAGGGACTTGGTAATGACTCTGCCTGAATCTCTCTCTTCTTTAGAATCATTCCCAGTGCTGCGCAAATTGAAACAACTTTCTACAGCATAAGCACTTTGAACTCTATTGGTTTAAAAAGCTATAAAAGCCAATTTCTAAACAGTGAAATAATGAAGTAGTTTAAGCTGACCCAAACAACACAAGTTTACATTTCTTTTCTCCTCAAACATCATAGGAAAATACATATACAGGACTTCAAAGGAAACCTCTTTCCCAGTTCCAACTTTCAAACATTCAGAAAGCACCTCATGAACACATTCTACTCGAACATTAATTTTGCTTACAGTTCATTTCCTTCCTCTCGCCTCCATGTTCCTTGATTCTCTGCCAGGCTCTCAGACAGAATCTTCTGCTTTAGCAATCTATCTGCCTTCCCTTGCTGGGAGGCAAGCCCTACGACATCAAAACTTTACCAGACAATCCATTTTTATGGCACAAATTGATTAAGACATCACAGTAAAGAAAACAAAGATCCCATTCTAATGCAGATCTTAGTAAGTATAATTACTTAATACGAACAAGCAAATGAAAATGCAGAATGCACAAGATATGACATACACAAAACTTGCTTGTTCATTTTTTTCTGACAGAGGTTAATTTAAAAAACAAAGCTCCAGACAGCACTCCTTCAGCCAACTTAGTCCCTTAGAGCATTAAAACCCTGCTTCAAAGCTCTGCCTCTCCCCACCCTATTTACACTAGCAAACCTCCCGCTGAAGAGCTCATTAAGAAACAAAGCAGTCATTCAGCCTCTTGTGTAGGGGCAAGGTCTCAGCTGGGGGACGGTGCCTCTTTGGGTGCTAACGCTTCCAGGCTGAAGCGGTCTGGTGAGAGGCCAGGCAGAAGAGAGGGAACAACCCTGTGGATAAAGCAGGGCTGGCAGACAGACAGACACAGAGCCCCAGCTCTTCCAGCCACCAGCCCATGGCCATGTTGGCTGGGTGTAGCTTTTGAAGCATCTCTTCCTAGCTGATCAGCAATTCTGGCTACCAGAGTTTTGCCCAGAGCTGGGGCTTTTTTGAGCTATGCCCAAACTCCCTAGAGTGAGGTTTGCACAGCACACCTCACTCCTGAAAGGTGCCTTTTTTTTTTTTTTTTTTTTTTTTTTTTTTTTGAGGATTGGTCTTTAAAATTACACCTACTACACTTCCCTGACACTCTCGCATCATATCCTCTCCCCAAGCAAATAGAGATGGCATTTTTTTAACATATATAATGCCAACACATTTCCCTGTGTTCTCATGATACCTTTGGTTACCTCTACATTAACTAGCTGCTCTCCCCTCAGTCCTAAAACATTAAAATAACATGAGTAGCTCTAACGGGTATATCATGAATTAGAAAGACAGAACTCCATGTAACTCTCCAAAGCAGCAGTTAACTATTCATCTCTTAAGAATAAATCTGAAGTCAACCCTAATTTGCAGGATGTGAGCCTAAGAGCTCTGTTAATCGCTTGAGAAAACAAGACAAACATGCTTGATTGACATGTAAAACAAAGTATGCATTTTATATTCTCTGTAGAAGCATTTGAGAAAAGGTCTCAAATGTGAGGCTAGGAAACCAAAAGGATTATATTTACCTTAATGATGTATCACAAGAAAATATGTAGAAAAACAACTCACTCTCTGTGTGGCTATTGTGTTTCCCGTGGCTCTACTGAGTCACTGAGAAATTTCCATTAATATTACCCTCTATGCTTAAAGAAATGTATTTATCCCCAAATCCATGCTAAATATTTATATTTGCTGAAGCCACCATGGATTAAACTCATTCTTTAGCAATGTTTAGCTAAGAGATGAACCAGTCCAGGGCTGTGCATTATTATTTTCATAACTTTACCAGAATATTGAGTTAGCCGCAGAAGCCTCAGCTCTTTGGGAGGCCTGTTGTACATCACCAAGTTTTCAGTAGATGTGTGCAAATCCAGGGGAACTAGTCCTGACTGCTGCTTAATACTCTATCTAAAGTGCAGCTGCATTAATACATTAAAAACCAAAGCTAAAAGAATAAACATTATAGGTAACATGTGGCAAGAACCCATTGTTGTAAGTTAATGGATTAGACTGGTTCTAACCGACCTAGCTGGATCGGTACCTTGTGAGGGATGTCGATTTTGGGCAGTCTCTGTCTATTTCCTGCGAGATGCTTTGGGCTTGATTTACAGCTGTGCTCCCAGTCCCACTCACAAGGAGACGGCAGTGCAGTAGTTTGCTCCCTGAAAAATAAAGACTTGTTTAAGTCCAGCATAACTTCAAGGGAATGACTGTAAAGATTTCATTGGTTCCAGGCTTTAAGAAAAAAATTATATATATATAAATCTCCGATTAGCCCAGTGTGCTTTAGCTTTTCTGGCAGACAGGCAGAAACAGTGTTTAAATGCTTAAAGGAGATATGCAGCAAGGTTTACTCTGGCAGCAACCTAACAGTAACTTCAGGACACGCACCCGCCCTCAGCAGGCATCCAGGCAGGCCGGCACACCAGGGAACAATGCGTTTTTCCAGCTAAATAAGATGTACACAGGAAGCATGCTTATCTTCCATTTGTGGCACCAGCCTTTTCCCCAAGACATTCTACTTTTTTTTTTTTTTTAATTGTAATTTGGCCTAACTCTTGCATTACTCAGTTAAAAGACAACTGTGCAAAGTTAAACTGGTTTAGCTGTTTCCTGAAGCATATCCTCAATAAGTAAGAGCAACCAGACACACGCTCTCCAGTTGTTTCAGTAGGGAAGCCCACAGCTCCAGCAGCCAGGTGATACAAAAGAACCCTCTCCCAACACCGTTTTCTACCCCTTCCCCTCAGGAAGGGCTGGACAGGCCCCAGCTGCATCTCCTGTGCAGGCAGCACAGGAGCTTCCATGCAGCCTCCCAGAGGGCTCCTCCTCTGCCCCATCCCTTGTTGCTGCCTCCTGCTGTTCTGCTGCTAGGAGGACAGAGAAATGAACCGTCTAGCCAGGCTGAAGGAAGAATTTCTGATGGAAGCAGATACAGAAACATTTTTTCTTCCTCTCCTCCCTCCCTTTATTTTTTTAAACCACTCCAATCATATCTCTCAACTTCTCTCAGAAAGCATCTTTCCAAAGGAATAAGATCTTCTAGGGACACCTGAAGATCTTGTTTGTATTTGTAGCAGATTTTACAGCCTTTTATTCCTCAATTTATATCTACTTCTGGTTAGTAACTCAGAGCTACTTCTAGCAAGCAGTAGAGTCGTGAGAAAGGTAATAAAAGAATTATATACCCGCTTTTCTCTGCGTACAACAATAACAAAGTCCCAGGTCCAGAAAAGGAGGCTCTAAAGTTCCAAGGTATTAAAAAAAAAATTGGTCTCAGATGAGATTCTTAAAAAAAAATCATAAATGCGAGTCATTAATTTGTTTATTCCAATTGTATAGATCACAAGCTGCAGCTGCAAACAGACCAGTACTGTTTTCTTCAAATGATGGCTCATTTTGTGACAACTGTTAGCTCCCAACCTCTAGTACTCAGAAAAAACTAACAAAAGAATATAAGGGATCCCTATTGAAGATCAATGGCAAAAACGTTTTGGCCTTTTTTGAATGGCCAGAATTGCAAGCATGTAACTCAAATATATTTTAAGCAGTTAATATTCAAAGCAAGTACAAGGACTGCACACTTTTAATCTGTCCATGAAAAGAGGGAAATGCCTGATCAAAAACACTGGAAATAAAAACAAGTACTAACAGGGTAGTATATTTTTCATTTGGCTATTGATTAGTACTCACTACTAGATGAAAGCTAATAGTTATAAGGCAAAAAAGAATGGATGCTGAAGGTAACGTGTGTCATTCTTAAATAGTGTGTTTTGAGCTGTGCCATAGCCAAGCAGAGCAGCTTGAGCACAAAGAAAAATTCTGCAAGAATGTGCTGCTGCATTCCAGCATGGTTCCTCCAAGAGTCCTCATGTAACTCTTAATCAACAAGTAAAGAGCGGCTGCAAATTCTGAGAGATTGGCATGCGGATAACTCACATCAAACAATCAAAGGAAGTCACAGTCAAGGGAACACGGGAAAGTGGTATCCAGATGCATTGTACTAAGGACACCTTTAAAAGAGCTCATTTTAACAACAACAGAAAAAAAAACCCAAAAAGCACTCATCAATGCAACACCAGGTCCTTAGGATCAACTCGAGGAATTTTTGTGTAAGATGGTGGGAACTGTTGGCAACTGTTTTCTTGTTCTTTAGGTGGTGCAACTAAAAATATCACATGGGTGCTCTGAGTTTGTGTTATTGTTGCTACCACCACTAGTGGAGGGGCTCTTGTAGAAAGATCATGAACAAAATCAGAGTTCAGCCAGTCACATTTTTTATGCCAGGGTTTTATTTGAAAGCTTTCTCACACTAAATCAATCAGAGCCAGAAGAAATATATTTAGCCTGTGGTTTTGAACGAGTTTCTCATATTTTATATTCCTCTGCTACATCTTAACGAGAAGCACGAGATTCTGACGCAGCACAAGAGCAGGAAGGAATAGGGCAGCTATAGGGATGGACATCCATCCACTGATGTTATGTAATCACAGGGGGCAGATGGAAGCAGAGGACTATCCGTCTTCACAGGTACACACTCTGTGAGCACAGGAGTTTTTAACGCTATTACTTTTTAAGGGAAAATGACTTATCAACAAAAGAATATTTTGAAGTCTAATATTCAATTAAACGTGGTACCACAAAAAACCCTGTTTTTTTTTTAATCCAAAACAGAATACTCTTAATTTCATAGTTTGAACATTTAATAATCTTAATTGTTATCCAATTTATTAGATCTCTCCTCTATGAAAACAATATTCCTAAGCAATAAGAGGAACTCTTGTCTTCTATCAGAAAAGTGGCATACACAAAAGTATTTTTCTTTTCTACTTTTAGAAGCTGCTGATTCTCCCATAGTTAAGAATTTAAATACATATATTCTAACAAGATGGGAGGAAACCTACACATACACACGCACATACACTAAGAGTAAGCAATGAATACCAAATAACTATTTCATTTTCTTCCCAGTATGTATGCACCTGTTTATCTCTTTTGTTCTTAAACAAACGTCTAATTTAGAAATTATACTTCCTTCTAATTATCCTGCTAGCAAGAACAGCGAATGCAAAAACATCTCTAATGAAACCACAGAGTTTAACTACAACCGAGGAAGATAAACTGCTTGGAAAGTACATAAAAGATTACTTGTTTGTACGAATGACTCTGCCCTGCTCTTGCAGGAGCTTTCAAATCGAATGCTTCAAGGCTAGCACAGGTTTTCCCACAGTTACTCGTTTATCTCTTTTGTAACTTACCTGGGACGTTGCCAGAGGTTTGCATGTCTACCCTCAGGAAGCAGTTCCCTTTTGTTAAGGGGTGTAATACCAATTGCTGCTTCTAGAATAGTTATATATTTCTTGTACCGCATTCTGCCTCTCTCGGGAGCTCCGCTACCTTAAGCTGTCATCCAAAAGCAGTCATGATTCTCCACTGCTGCTGCTTTTCAAAACACGTTGTAGGTTTCAAGCATAAAACCAGCACCTTCCTCCCTCTACCAGGCATGGAGAGTTAGCAGGAGACAGAAGCCAAGGGAAAACTCCTACCAGATTCCCCTGAAACGTCATTGTTACATAATTTGATCTTTGAATAAGACACTAATGAAAATGATTGAAGAGACAATCACAGGCCTAAGCCTGGCCGGATAATGCACACTCCCCAATTTACTAATCCTTGGCTAAATCTCTGCTGCTTATAATCTTCCAAGTACTAATGGAGCACTAGGTAACTTCTCTCTCAAATCAGCTGAAGGAATCAGATCTGCAGAGTAAAGTTGAGAATTTTTTGCATACTCCACAAGATAATAATAGCTTTTGCTTCAACAGTTCTCCTCAGCGCCAGGGTTTATCCATGATCCGATCAGAAGAGACATGGCGAAACATTGCAGAGAATTAAGCAAGCTAAAGGCTCCCTTATGATACCAACTAGTCATACAAACGTGCCTCATGCAATGCCAGAAGCCTCTTTCTGTGCCAAAATTGCTCCAGCCATGAGGTAAATAACTGTGTACGCCAATGACCCCCGGTAGTAACCACAAGCGCGAAGACAGATGTATGAGCTGAAATAATAGTGACTTTTAGATATGCTGCAGTGCTGCCAAATTACAGTATTAAGAGTCTTGCCTGACTGCAAGAAGTCTAGCAAAGTGGTAATGCTATATAGATACTGACATACTGCTTGTATATAATTTTATATATCACTATTTATAATATTTTACAGACACATTTTATATAAAAATGCAAAAAGAACAGATGTGACAAAGTATTTCTCCCAAAGACTTAGCCATAAAACCCTCTACAAACTGTACATTTTAGCTACTGTTTAATATTAAAACATCTGTATTTCTGTTGTGGTATCTCTGTACATAATATCACACATTTGGTCACTTCTAAGCGGAAACTGCAGCTTCTAATCTTAAACGTAGAATTTTCAGCTTGACACAACGCATTCTTCTATGGCTATTGTCAGGTCCTGTATTACTTGCTCTTCTATATTACTTATACCCTACTTGCTGCTCAATATTAAGTTGAGTTTGTAGCACACACAAGATCCATACACACTGAACCACTTCAGGTGAATTATTAAATGTCAATCTGCTCAAGTGATCTCAAAACAGTAATAAAAAATGTAATCAGTTTATGGATTCAGGAAGTACAACTACAAATAACAGGTAGAAATATCCTGTTTACCCCTATCCAGCTGTACGTCAGATGTAAAGATGTAAAGAATACATAGTCTAAAAAACTGAGTCATATTAAGGAAAGCACTTAATATGCTAAAAAGATATAAATTAAGTGAAGTTACTACTTTTGTAGAGCCCTTTCTCCTTCTCATTCCCAAACAAACAAAAACAAAAAAAAATCCCACTGGATTGTAACTTTAAACATTGCTATACAAAGTGATGAGAAGCTCAGGAAAGTGCCATGTTAGGAGAAGTCTGTAAGTGCAGCTAATGTCATCAGGCCTACAACATCCTGACTTTTCATAGTTTTTACACCTGTATTGCTCAGGCTACATTGTTTTATTTTTCCTTGCAAACACTTACCCAAAAGCATATTGTTTAAAAAAAAAAAAAAAAAGTGCAAAAACATTTTAAGCTCTGATTAATCCGCACTTTCTTCGAGCAAGGGCAGTTTTGATTTGAAGAGAAGCCCCACGACCAGCCGCGTCCAGAGAGCTCACAAACAAACCGATCCCGTCAGTGCAACTCACTCCCTCCTCTTGGCTCAATTGCTCACGAATCTTCAGATGTCCGGAGGGAGTAAGACTGACTCACAGGTTATCAACTTCCCTCAACTTTGTTTGAAAACAGAAACTCAAAAAGCTCTTGGTACATCCATTGTTTACTCTGCAAAAGCCGTCCCTCAGTAACACAGGATCTAACGTGTATCTGCGCCCATTGCTTCCTGCTGGGGAATATCATACATTCCCCTTCTGGCTTTGTATTTTTGCAGGCAGAAAGAACACCGAGTCTAAATGGAAAGAACATGGACTACCTGGGCACCTGCACAGAACAAAAATAGTCAAATAAGCAAACTGTTAAAGGAGAACACTTGGGTCAACTTCAGGAACTTGTGGTCCCCAGCTATGCTCACAAAGAGCAACTTTCTGTCTTAAGTTCAACGGAAAATAATCTTTGCTCATTCACCATACTTGTGTGATCAGCTTCTTACAACACTGTTACTTACTTGGCAGTTTTCAAGATAAGGAAAATCCGGTAACATGGCTTTTTATCAACTTGATATAATGCGTTGTGGCACCATATCAAAAGACCTGGAAGCTATGCTGGCTACAGGGAGAGTGAACCACGTGAAAACACAAAGCTTTCTTTGCTGCCTGCTTCAAAATCTCCTGCCTCTTTCTCTCCCTTCTTGGCTGAAACAGGGAAGTTTCAGTCTTATGGTATAAGCAATTTCAGTGCAAATAAATCCTACAGGTGATACTTTCAAAAGATGTTCAGAAGTTAGCTTTTTCTCATTAAATCTGTACAAATTTTGGAGTCCATTGCAGCGGAGAGTTTGGCAAGCAAGAAATATTTCAGGGAAGGGGTGAAGAATGGCAAATGCTCTTTTCTGCATGAAAGAAACATTTACGAGATCAAAGATAAAGTTTTCTTTTGCTCGGTGCATGGAAAGAAGGAGTTACACTCCCTTAATTAGCAGTAGAGCACATTTCACATAGGAGCCGATGACAGACACGTGATTCCGTCTCCAGTCACCTCCGACCCGGCTGCGCAGGAGACAACCCCTGCCCGGCACGGCCACAAACAAGTGGTTTCCAGTATTACTTACAGGGCACGTGTGTTTTGTTGCTTGGGCCATACAGCTAATAAACACACGTGCTGAGACTGTTCTGTTTGAATAATTTTGAGGCAAAGAAACACTAAGGATCGGATTTTTTTTTTCCTCTGCGGGAGAAGGGTACCTGGAAAGAGTATGGAAACCCTTTTCCTTGGAAAGGGCCTGGAAAGGACACAGAAACCCTTTTGGCACCACTTTCCCAACCGCAGTAGCTTTCAGCCCCTCCCGGGGGAAGGTCCCTTGCTGGCACAGTCCATATGTTCCGGGAGATTCCCAGGATCAGCTTATACGGAGGTGTGCTGAGGAGGCCAGAGACACCAGCAGCCAAATCTGCCGGCCGTGAGGCAGAGCGGGACGACGAGGCAGATGCCAGGAGAGCGCACGGCAGCCCGACTGGAAGCGGCGGCTGCTGGCAGGGACGTGCAGCAGTTAGGGGTTTTCTCCCGTGACTTCTCTTCAAAAACAGCCAGAGCCGCAGCAGGGAGTTCGAACAAACTCGTGAAAGCGCGGCTGCGACGGAGCCGAACGTCGCTGGGCTCGAGGCCAGCTCATCACTAACGCGGTGCGGGCTCACGAGTTCTGCCGAACTGCTCTCTCGTGACAGACCAGCGGCATCTCAGCCCTGCGCAGAGAGGTGTCGCTGAGCCGCTCTGGAGAATAACCCAAACGGACCCAGAATACCCGAACAGAGGTCCTGAGCGGCTCATGAAAACAGGTCCACGCTTCAGCAGAGATCCTAAGTCATTCCCCATACGCACCTGGGCCACACCTGAGATGATCTGCAAGCCTTTAAGAAGGGAAAAGAAGCACTGTTTCTCAAAGGCAAGTCCAGATTGCTGTAGAAAATAGCGGCAAAGATGACAGCACGGAAAGCGAGAAGGCACTGGGAAAAACGAGAGCAAAAAGCAGTTCTTAAAGGCAGACCTACCTTTATAATTTTGTCATACACTTATAATTAATGCTACTATTGTAGCATTAATGGGGTTACTATTGTAACCCACTATGTTGTGGGTTATTTTTGTTTAAAATGTTGTACATATGAACCAATGAGTTTCCTTTTCACCTCAACTCTAAATTAGGGACCATGGTAATCTCTGAGGTGCCAAGATCCAAATATATAATGACAATATTGACCTAAATTCAGGAATACTTGTATAACTTATGTTTTCTGAAAATAAGATGTGCAGCTGATGAATACACACCTGGGAAACACAAAACAAGATTTTTTTTTCCTACTGCTCAAGTCATTATTTCTAGGCTTGGTTCACAGACATTATAAATATGCTCAAAATTTCAAAAGTTATGTAATGCTGGATAAAAAGAAGTTGCTGTTAAGCTTGCATCCTTATTCTGAACGCAACAACAAAAACAAACAAGCAAAGTCCCTAAAATATTCCTAACACTATGAATTAAAAAAAAAAAAATCTGATAAATTATTAATGTGCTGGATTTTCTTCTTTGTTTTTAATGAAGTGACCTGTAACACTCACTGCTGCATGAGCTGCTTAATTCCCATACTGCAGTCAGCACTGTGTAATTATGCATTGTCTAAGCCAAAACCACCTCAGCGCTTTAACTGTTAAATGCATTTTTTAACCACTTTCCAAAGTGGGGCATAGCTGTAAGGAGATCCTGAGCACTGCTGAAGTGTACTGACTGTTTAAGGGCATCAGAAAAAGCTGAAAACCCTGGGGAAAACAACTGAGCTTGCTTTGTAAGTGAACGGACACAAAGGATCCAACACAGTGCCCCTTTTTCCTGAGGTGGAGGCTAGGTTGAGATGTTGAGAACAGCACCCTGTGGTTGGAACAATTCGGCTTTGACAAAAGCCTCAGGCAGAGAAACCTGCCTGGGTAGTAACTCCAAACGCGAGTGCCTCTCCGGGATTCGCAACAAAACAACTCCTGTTTACCGGCCGCGGGACTGAAACCAGCCCTCACGGCGGCGGCACCGGGCGCCCTGCACGGGCACAGCCCCGCGGATCCCGCAGTATCCGCTTTGCGGCGCCTCGCTCGCAAACACCCCGCGCTGCAGCAAGAGCCAGACGGGAAGACGGACCTCAAAAGCACAGCCTGTATCCGTGCTGTCACAAATATTTTGTTTTTATAAATGAGCTGTTTTTGAGAAGCCATCTGAAGTTCACTGAAGTTCGCTGCAATTTGGGATTAAGATTCAGAGGCCTTACGCAGTTAGCTGCTACCAAAGATCCGTCGTCAGATTTAGTGAATCCATTCTGTTCCCGGGAATCTCAGTGCCTTCGTACCTCTTTGAAAACAGATCAGTTTTGAAAGTATCTAATACCGTAGCTGTTCGACCAGGTCTGTGCTGTGTTTTCCCTGTAGCAGACCTTCAGGATTGCTGCAACAGGATGAAACTGCTTCAGCCGAGACATGGCACAAGTCACACTGTCCTTAAGTATGCAAATAATAGTATTTCTGCAATTAAAGAAGAATAGTCCTGTAATAAGAGATTTCCTTTCCCTTGGAAAGAAGCTTTGGAGATACATTAACATTGGTAACTATTAAAACACAAACATGCATATGCACACACACACACACGTGCTGTTGTCTCAGGATACTCCAAGCTAAGTGCCAATTTGAAGTAGCATTGGAAAACAAGCCATTATTCAGTTCAGGATTAGTATGACGCACAAAATGTTTCAAATATTTAAGCATCCATATTTTATAACTGTGTAGCACATCCCAGCGATCTCTGTCAGTACCTATACACTATCTTAATCGCCACGGAAGATTTCTTGGTTGTCCTTACAAGAACTAGGAAATAGGGGGATTAAGCAATCAAAAAAGTATCTGGCACTTAATTACTTTGGAGATCTACTGAGATTATACTTTTATACAACGTATTGGGATCACTCTAACCTCACTTGGTAATTCACAAAACACAGCCTACAAAATCCAGTCCAGTTGTGCTGAGCACAGTGTCAGTTATTGATACTGCAGGACAAGATAACCAAAGTCTGATCCAGTTTCAGTATGACTTCATCTAGGAAAGGAAAGGGTCACTAGAGTCACTACTACTGCTTGGAGGCGATGCTGAGGACATAGCAAGATGTTTGCATATAGCAGTGCGCAAGCAGTTATAGCACTGAAAGTCAAATACATGCAGAAAACTTCCTCAGAAGCTTGAAGAAAGCCCTCGTGAGGGTTAGGATAGAGAGCTAAGCATAAATCCCACTGCCCATCTCCAAACTGCACGCGTGCGAACTACACGCAAACACCTGCAGAACTTTTCCAGGCACCTGACGTCCTAGCAATGAAACTTACAAATTAGGCAAGCTCCCAACGCTTTCTAGTCTCCACTGCTTGTCACCCAGATCTTGACAAGGATCATTGCCCGGAGCGGTTTACAGATAGAGCCCTGATCCGTGAATTTTCCATAAATAAATAAACGCTATTTTATCACGATTGCATCTGTGCTCTTCTCCCCGCCTCGCCTTTTTTTTTTTTTTTTTTTCCTTTCCCTCCTGACCTCCCCCTGAACCGCAGCTGACTCACGGCTCCAAACATCACCTTCAGGATCCAGTTTTACCGGGCGAGGCCGCAGGGAAGCCGCCCGGACACGTCCCCACGCCGCCCCGCGCAGCGGGCGCCCGCGCGGCGCAGACCTGTGGTGGCCTCTGCTGGAGCCGAGCTGCGGGGCGGCAGGGCCACCCGGCGCTCCAGCTCGGCCGCCTCTGTGAAGACTGCCCAGACTGCGCGGAGATTTTAGCTGTTTCACGTCGGGGGGAAATAAATACTACTAGAGAGCAACAGCAGCAGCAAGAACATCCTATGAGCAACCCGACAGATCTCCGTTCGACGCAGGTAAGCTCGGACAGTGAACAGAGCCTGGAAAAACACGCGGAGGGAGCAGGTTCGGGGTGGACGGGGGAGTTCAGCCCAAACCCCTCGGTTCGGCAGCTCCGCGATAACGCGAACCCCGGCCCGGCCGCAGCCCGCGCAGGATGCGCCAACGTGAAGGCTGCAGGAGTTTTGTGCGCAACAAAGACCGCCCCAACCCCAGCGGGGAGGAAAAAAAAAAAAAAAAAAAAAGTAAACCAAAATTCTGATTCATCGGTGACATCTCTCCCGCGTCCCACGTAGTATCGTCCGGAAAGTGCTCGGCATGGAGGGAAAAGTGACCCCGCGAGGCGCCGTCGCAGGAAGAAGGATGCGGGGAGAGGGCGGCAGCGACGCGGGAAACCCCCACGTGCGCCCGCCCCGGGAATCGGGAGAGAGGGACGGAGAGGGGAAAAGGGGCGGGAAAGGGGGAAAAGGGAAAAAAAAAAAGGGGGGGGGGGGGGGGGGAGGATAAATACAGAAAAAGTGGAGATTAAAAGAATAAAAGAGAGAGAAGGAAAAGGAGCAAAAATGAAAAGGGCAAAAGAAAAGGAACAAAAAAAGAGAGGAGCAAAAAAAGGAGAAAAGGGAAAAATAAGAGGAAAAGGGAGAAAAGAAAAAAAAAAGGAAAAAGGGGAAGGGAGGGAGGAGAAAAGGGAGAAAAGAGAAAAGGAAAACGAGGAAAACAAAGGAAAGAAGAAAGAGAAAAGCGGGAAGCAAGCAGGAAGGCCGGGGCCGCACCTGCCGTACTCGCCTGCTCGGCGCGGGGCCGGCGCTGGAGCCTGCGCTGCCGCCGGCGAC